>ML778531.1:1373836-1419535 GCA_009831015.1 Picea engelmannii
CGACATAGCATGGAATGTTTTCCGGAACTCTTTCTCTTCTTGAGAAATCCCTTCTTCTGATGCCATCTTCTCTTTGAAAGAAGCTCTTTTTCTCAATCCAATTAATGGATTCTCTGCAACAAGCTCGCCTTCACCATGCTGTAGCTTTTCCTTGGTTAACATGCAACTCAAATCCAAACGTCAACTAGCTCTGATACCACTTGATCTGTAGGATATTTTAAATGACTATGGTTGAGTTTTAATCTTGCATGTATTAATTAACCATTTCAGAATTTAGCGAAAGAATGAGAAAATAAGAGGAATTATAATAGTCAAATACACATATGCAGATCTGAGATGAATAATAGACAGCAAACCATAAACACGCAGGTTGATAACGGAGTTCGGCACAACTTTTGCCTACGTCTCCGGGCCTTTTCTCTGTGGGGGAGGCTTCTTTATTTCTGTTCAAGTGCTCAAAATTACATCTCTTAAATTCCAAATGGCTACAAGACTGATCTAGTCTTGTTCTCCCAGATCTCTAGAACCCTGCAAAGAAAACGGCATGCAAAACGGATGCTCCAAGCTCCCAGAAATGATCCGACAGCGTCTCCTCCTCAAAGGCTTCCCTACATCAAACTGACTTTGGCTTGGCTTTTCTTCAGCATAACTCTGCTCTGAATGACTGTAAATGGCCTCAAACAGGCCTGGTTTATATAGCCTTGGAGTTGGTTGCTCAGCTCCAACTTCCTCCAAGAATCTGGCCTCCAAAAATGCCCAATATCCCCCAAAAATGGAGAAAATCAATTAAAAATAGGCATATTAAACAATAAAAACCAAATTTTGTTACAAAAACCCATTTTTGTATAGTATTGGGCTCTAAGCCCCTTGCATGTGCGCGTGCCCCTTTTTGTATGGTCTTATGGGCCATGTGGCCGAGCGCTAGCAATTGGGCTATGCGCTAGCCCTGCCCTTTCGCGCTAACCCCTGGTCGCTTGGCATGTTAATAGGGCCACGGGCTATAACATACAACCATGCGCGCTATGCGTCCGCACCCAATATTCCCGCGCTCCATAATATATGGTCATATGAGTGTGGTTCGGCGCCGAGTGTTGAACCATGGGCTGTTGTTATAACCATGCGTATGTGTTGTAACCCGGCGTATGGTCACATATGCCGACAGTGTAACCAAGGGATGGGCCTAGGGCCCGGCCCTTTTCCCCGCCAACTCAAACATGTTCTAATTCAAATATAATTTCATCCGTTATGTTAACAAGTACTACGGTGTGGGCTATTGGTAGCCCACACGCTACCAAATCGTTTCCATAGGTGGAGGTCACCGGTTCGAATCCGGTCCGAGCAAAAACCAAATTTTTACACATATAAACCAACAACCAATAATGGGGTGCCACGTGGCAGCCCTTGATTGGGCCACGTGGTACCTTTCCAACCAACCGAATCATGACACGCGTCAACCCCTGATTGGACCATGTAATTGACACGTCGACTCTGTTGTACTGCCACCTGTCATCCGCCGTACTGCCCAGTCATCTGCCATGTCAGCCTGCCACGTCAGCCGCTGACGTCACCGTTCCACGTGTCACCCTTTCAGTGGTGACATGTGTCACTTCAAAATTGGCCCAACTGTACCTCCGTACGATCGAATCTGCCTACCACGTGTCACATCCTAGTGCTGCCATGTGTCGTCCTCCGATGCTGCCACATGTCGCATTCTGGAACCACCACGTCATCTATACGAACATGCCACATCATCTGTACAGACATGCCACGCCATTTGTACGGACATGCCACGTGGACTATACGGACTGTACAGTCATCTCCTTTTTTTGCCTGTTTAACTTTTCGGCAGAACGCGATATCTTCTCCATACGGACTCCATTTGACAAAGTAAATATACCACCGGAATCAGGAAGACGAGACGGACACAATGGCATAGGTTTCGTCGCATTCCGAGCACTTTCATTTTTGAGCATTTTTCAAGCCCTATCAGGCTTTTGGATCTGATTTCGGATCAATTATGCATGTGACAAATGACATAGTTGTGTGACAACAATCAATATCCAAATAAAAAAGGACCTACATAATAGTTCAACATGTAAAGGATATTTTTTTCCTGCTCATCTAGCAAACAAGTTGCCAACATGATCACTACAGGACTATTGAGAAGACCAATAGTGTTTGATGTTTCTAAAGGCATTTCCCTAGTATATTTGAATGAGCAAAGCAACAACCTTAAGTGGTGGTTTTCTAATCATAATCTACAGGAGCCTAGATCTAACAACAAATTTGCATGATGAAAATGTTGATAAAAGTTTAGATCTTATGATGACCTGAATAAGGAAGACGCTAGTTTTTCAAGCCTATTTTCGGTAAGAGGTTGAATTCATAAGGGAGAATATCTTGGTAGTTTGAAAAGCGGGAATGTTGAAAAGCACACATGTAGAAACATCATTAATAAAGATAGTGAGCACTTGTAGCAATTCGTCCTATAGGAGATCATATCTAACGGGAATTTGTAAAAGATTACATGCTCTTTGAGAACCCTCCTCATATAGAAATCTTTGGCACAAAGAATTTGAGGCCAACAAATGGTTTTGGCTCATGGTTTTGAGGGTGCCCACTAGATTCACCCATTTTTTTGAAGGCACACTTGGTTTTTTGGGTGCCCATTGTATTTATTGATGATTTTTATGAGGCTCTTCATCTATAAAAATATATCCTCTTCATTTGAAAAACAGATTGGAATAGCTAAGAAATGGAAGTACTTGTGAGCAAGCTAGCTCCATGTTTAGGGATTTGACTTTCACTTATGTAAGTTATGTTGTCCTTTATGTAATTTTATTTGTGGAATTGTTCTAGGGAAAATACTTAGAGTTTTAATTTTATATTTATTTATTTTATTTTTGAATGTCGAAGGCAAATAAGGCCATAAATGAGTACCTTGCTATGTTGGGGGAGTCTATAATGATTTAGTTAAGTCACATGCTATTCTCTCTCATTTACATTTTGAAAATCCAAACATCACATATGCTAATCTTTAAGTAGTAGATATGTATGTATACAATCTTGGGTAGGGGCTACTTACACTTTTTTTTAGAAGGCATCTTAAGTGACCATCTCCCTCACTTATTTTGTAAATTTTTAACCACCAAAATCTATTGTTGAACCAAGTTTAGGTGTTTATAACACATCACATGACTTCCTATAAACCCTCAACTTGCCCTCTTATAATTTCTTAAGTGACTCCATATCCCAAGTAGGTGAGGCACTAGTCTACCTTAAGTGACTCCATATCCCAAGCCCATCATATGTTTTTCATTATCTTCATCAATATTGTTTCAAGGTTCTCTTTACTCCCACTCTCACTACATGAAGTGAGCCTAGTTAACCCATAGGGAAACCACCTGTTAAGGCCACAGAAACCCCCCTTTACTTTTTCTTTTACAAGAAAAAGGAAAGGGGCCTCCTACTAACATTTGAACTCTAATGCCTAATCCTCTACTGCTAGAGCCTAATGTTAATTCTTTGTTTACCTTGAGGGAGTTGGGGGTTTATATTGATTTATTTTTGTATTTGATGGAGGTTGATCATTCATTTTGATCTTATGATTTCAAATGTCTTCATGATGCTTCTTGACCTAAGATGTTTTGTTGACATTTGTATGATGGAATTGACACCTTATCTTTGGACCTTTTGCATATTCCGAACTGTTTGAGTATCCCATATGCTTTCATGGTTTGATGTTCTATTGACTATCTTGGATTAGTTTGTTTTTTAATATTTTTGAATGGATAATCCAAAGTCTGCATTCTCTTGATTGCATGTTTTACTTAATATCTCCATCTTTATGCTCGAGTACATGATCACACTCTTTGGTTTCAGACTCTTAGCTTCAATCACACAATCACTAATCCTTCTCTTGAGTTTGTGACTTAGCACATGCATTTCTCAGGAAAATTATCTACAACTATCCATGATTATGTTTTAATAGGCCCAACACTCATTTATGATGTTTGCTTGAACGCAGGAAATATAATGTTTATGTTAAATTGGAAAGTCTCTTTTTAATCGCATGACTGATCTCATCTTCTATATGGTTGCAGAAGCAGGTTCATAGGATCACTTTCTTCACACGATTGCTCCAGCCTTGAGATGCATGTGGGGGAATCCATTGATATTCTTCCTCTTCCCTAGACCTATTTCTATCTGGATCTTGTTTGTACTTTGAAGCCAACGATCAAAATTATGGACTAAGCCTTGTCTTTCCCAAGCCTCGTCCAGATTTGTATTTTTATCACCATTGTGGTGATGAGGTTGGAGCTTTGATCCTTGTCCAAAACTTTGATCCTTACCAGGCTATCCCTCATCGAGAAGCAAGTTACCTTGGCTTGCATTTACCTTGATATCCTAAGCTCCCAAGGCTATCGGATCCACCTGTCCTACAGGCCTGTCCCTGAGCCTCTTCAAATTGATCTCTACCAAGTTCTTGTTTTAACCTTCTCTCTCTCGAAAAGCCCAGGCCCAAGGTCTATTGAGCTTCATGGATGAAGGTCTCGGGTGTGTCATTGCCCAATTTTTGCTCACTATTTGTCACAATCAGTATCACGCATTGTGGTCTAGTGTAGGGACCTATTCCTTGACCTGATTGTATTCCATATCTTTGTGATCCTATCACATCTTCCCTCTGAGATGTTCAACTTGACTAGATTGACATGTTTCCTACGTTCGATTGGCATCAATATCCTCTTACCATTCGTCGTTATTTGCAACATTAATTCATCACACGACATGTCATCTTCATACCCTTGCTCGTTGTTATGCACCCGACCCCCTAACCCCTCCTGGGCTAGTGAGGTGTCAAAATTTCCCCTTATTTTCTTTAATTCTTTTCTGTAAACAAATATCATAGTTGGATTCCACTCGTCAAGAGCTTTCCAACAGCTGTAACCATGCTCAAATCTTAGCTCTGGCTCAAAAGTATGGCCTCCTAAATTTCCAAGGCATTCATCCATCTTTTCCACCTCATTGCACTAACATGGATGTTGGCATGGCACCTGGCACCTAGCCCATCGGGCCCACATTTAATCTTGGAGCCCTCTTCATGGTCGGAATTCATCCATTGCAAAATTATACATGTTGTTTCGATCAACTCCTCACGACGACGATCAAACATTTCTGATCAATCTCTTCCAACGACGATCAAACCTTTCTGATCAAGTCATTCTCGACCCAATCAACTCCTTTCTAGCTTGACCAACTCTTTCTGACCCGATCTTATCTTTCCAATCTAACCATCTCGTTTTGATCTGATCCACTCCTTTCCAACCATACCTTTTCGACCCGATGATATCTTTATGATGGCAACCCCTTCTGATCTAACCAACTCTTTCCGATTTAATCAACTTTTTCCGACCCAACCAACTCATTCCCGACCCGACTAACTCTTCCCGGCCACATGTAGACAATGTTTTTTAAACGACCATATCTTGGGCTACATGTGTCAAAATTGAGTCCATGATACCTCATTGGAAAGGTATTGACCAGAGGAATGAATTAGAAGAGGCATTCAGGTCAGAAAAGTAAAAGAAAAATCCCAGAAATCGCAGAGAACAAAAGACAACTAATTTGGGGGGAAAATGGATTGTGCAAACTTTAGACAGTCATATCTGGAGCTACAAGCCACGAAATTAGGCCTAGGATCGCTCATCAGAAAGCTAGAAGAGAGTAGAACGTGATAGAACAACAATAATTGACAAATTGAAGGTCGAAGTTCTCGGAATATGCAGAACACGAAAGAGGCTCGAATTTGATTGAAGAATGAGCTATGTTATGTTCCAACAGTCGTATCTCAAGCTACAGGAGTCGAAATCAAGCCCGAAATAGCTCGATGGAAAGCTAAGACATAGGAGGAGAATATCATATGAAATTAATCAGTAGGGTAACACTCAAAATTCCTAGAATAGTTCAAGGATTAGAAGATGACACCAATGAGAAGAATTAATAACATATCTTTTAATTTTTTTAGTGAATATCATTTGCAAACTGCCTTAGGGTGAAATTTACCACCCGATAGACTCTTCAAGTCCTATTTGTAACTTTAGCATATTCATTTTTTAAAATTGTAAAAGAAATTTGAAATTACAAATGACAAATTGAAAGGGGAAAACAAAGTGAACAATCACTAGAGTTGAAGAGTCAGTATTGTCTTCTAAATGAAGACTTGTTGGATGTAATAGTGGACTTTTGGCCATTTTATAGACTATGAATACTATTATTTCAAGATATATGAAGAGTAGAAAGCGTTTTTGAAGTCATAACTATTTTCAAATGCTTGTGGGACTACTCTACACTTGTATTTATTGTTTAAGTTTTTTTAGTATTGATCATAGGGACTATTTATGTGCTTGATATTTAGAATTATTATGTTGTTGTGATTTCTAATGAGTACATGGTTGATGTTACAGGTTTCCTCTTCAACTATTTGAGATGATATATGCAATATTATTGTTATAGCATACTATTGGCTACCATGAACTATTTATGTTGTCAGAGTATCATTTTAAGCTGTGCTAATCTATTAGTTATGATTCATGGGATAGGTTAGTAGTTAAGTAAGATTGGTTTTCTTTCAATTTAGATTAGATTTATAATTAATTAAAATACTTTGGGGGACAGTTCGTTGTATTTCCCTTATTTCTTATTTTAATTCTTAATGGTAAGCAGGCCCACATATTGGTCAGAAACGCTACACCAAATGAGAGTAGGTCTAATTGGAACCTACCATCAGGTATTCTCCCTCACCTGCTTGACAAGCCATTTGGACCCGTCAACACCACCCTTGGCTAGGAAATTTTTATTTAGTCTAAAGTGTAGGGAAGAGTTGGTGAGGTGACAGTGGCCAACCTCCTAAGTTCTGCAAGGCTAACACCCATATTTTGGACTTTAAGATAAAGGTGCTAGTTTGTGTGGTAACACCTAGGTTACATCTTGTGTTCATTTATGTGGATGGTGTGTTCATTTGCTTGTTTCTTTCATTTTGGTATCATTTATTTCCATAATTTTGAGCACTACATTAGTAATAATAAATCTAAGGCCTAAAGTAATAAATTGTGCAATAAATGGGCTCTGCAGTTTTCTCCGCGTTCACAGTCCCTACCCTCCCTAACTGTGCCCTCTCCTTCACGGTTTCCTTCCCAGGCGGTGACCTGAGAACTCCCATTTCCAGCTAAAACCCTACCCTGTGGTGCTCAGCTCCCTCTCCATGCCCTTGCAGTCAGTCGTTTTCTCCTCTCCGAAAGACTTCTCCACCAACACTATGGAAACCTACGAAGATGACATGGATTATTCCCTAAACCCTGATGAATCTCTTCCCTGGTTCCCAACAGGTGGCACCTCCCGACCAGTCTCCCCCTGGCATCTGGTGCCTTTTGAAGCCTATAATCTTTGGGCAGCCTCTAAATCCATCTCGTTCCCCCTGTGCCCTCTGGCAAGCTCCCCAACTCCTCCTTACTCAACCGACTCAAACCTTCTGCAGCTACCCATCAGGGATTTTCCCTTCGCGGCTACTCCCTAGGAACTGCAGGTATTTCCTCCTCTCCTTACCTCTAAGTGTTTGGTTTCTGCTCTGGGACCCAACCTTTGACACAGCAAGCACACAAGTCGACTCTTGCCCCATTTGGGTTCGACTTCCTGGGCTACCGCACCATCTCTGGTCAGAGAAGGTATTTTGGGCTATTGGAAATGTGTTGGGCTTCTACTTGGATGCAAATTTTTCCTTCAAAGAGACAGGGGAAATTTTCCTAACCCCCATCTTGGTTTCATTAAATATCAGAGTAGGGTTGCATAAAGAACTAAAAATTACAGATCGGGGTCGCACTAGGGCCCAAATTCTTGACTATAAGGATATACCCTTCCACTATCGTCGCTTCCACACTCACGGACATATACTCAAAGATTGTTGACAGCCATTACGAGGCCGCTCCACTCACTCTCATCCCCCTGAGGTAGAATTACATCAGCGGGGACTCTCTTCCTCTCAGATGGCTTCTCCCTCCACATCTTCCACTTACTCTCATCACTAGCTGGATAGAGCTACTTCGGGGGAACAATAGACTTCGGCGGGCTCAGCCGCAGGAACATCTTGGCAGGACCTAGAACGGACCACCCCCATGGATCAGGACTTAGATCTGCATCTTCCCACAGGTAATCTATGATTACCCCCCCTTGATTATTTTCTAAACTTTCATTTCATTATCCCCCTTCATGTTCAAGATCCCCTCCGGGCCTTCAAATACCTTAAAATTGACAGCCCTCCCACTCTTTGTCCTCTCCCCCATCTCTCCTCCCAAAAATTTGTTCCTCTTCTCCTCCCCCCCACCTCCTCCCTAGAAACCCTCTCCCCATGCTCCCCTTCCCCCCCCCCNCCCCTGACCCACTTCCCTCCACTTCTTCTTAAGAACATACCTCTGACTCTTCAGAAGAACCCACCATCCTCTTTCAACTCAAGAACAGAACCATTCTTGGACCCCCTGCCAAAAACCCAGGACTCGGCTCTGATCCAGACATTGGTCCTTCAAAAAAAGGGAGGGGTTGCATTTCCCCTTTGTCAAAAGCATAATCCAAGGTGCGCATAGATATCGCATCAGGCTGCCAATAGTGAATTTTTGGGGCACTTAGAGCATCGCAAACCCCTGGGAGGTTTACCCCATGAAATTTCTCTCCCTCAATTGCAGGGGTTTGGTGAGCCCCCATAAGAAATTTTCCTTAAAATGGTTGATAAACACTCAACAACTGGACATTGTACTACTACAAGAAACAATGGTAGACTCCTTAGCCATCTCTACTGCCCTTTCCTCTCTACTTCCAGAATGGACTTTCTTGGGATTAGATGTTGCAGGCAGATATGGGGGACTAGCTACGGGTTGGCGCTCAAATTCAATCAAACTCCTCAACTCTTGGGGACTCAATTCCTGTCTAGGAATTGACATTTTTGTGGAAGGACTAGGCAAAGAATTCAGGATCCTAAATGTTTATGGCCCCTATCTTGACATAATCCCTTTCTAGGAAACACTTCTCAATCTTAAGATCTTGAAGTTCGAGAACCTAATCTTGGGGGCAATCTCAACTTCTCTCTTTGGGAGGCAAAAGTATGGGGCCCCTCAGCATGCCCGAATCAACTCACCACCAAGATCACACATATTTTGTTGTCCAGCAGGTTATTGGATATCACACCTAGAAAACTAATTCCAACCTAGACAAATATGCGCACGGGGGAAGTAAGAGTGGCAAAAGGAATTGATCACTTCCTTGTTTCTGAAGCACTAATGGAGGAGCATTTTCAAGTAAGGCAATGGATCAAGGCAGGAGGAATTTCATATCACTTCCCAATCTAGCTCAGCTTGGAGGGAGGAGTGAACAAACCCCCTTCCCCCTTTAAATTTAACGCCACCTGACTTGCAGATGAGAGCTTCCGAGAACTGGTCCAAACGCATTGGAGGCCATATGACCCCAGTCTTGGTACTCCAACTGGTGTCCACTTTGTCGGAAACCTCAAAACAATCAAGTCACTAACTATCCCCTGGGAAAAGGAAAAAAGACAGAGGGAGGAAAGTGAACTTTGATCTGCAAAAGACCAAATAGAAGGCATTTATCAAGAGGCAGACGGGGGTTTTCTCACAGACTCCACCAAGGACAGGTTAAAATCCTTGGAATCATGGCGCAAACAACTCCTGGCCGATCAAGAAGCAACTTGGAGATTAAAAGGCAGGGCGATATGGCTTGAAAAAGGAGATGAAAACACCAAATTCTTCCACACCTTTGCAAAGGGACGCAAAGCTACAAACACTATTTGGGATATGAAGGAACCAAAAGGAAAAACAATCTCAACCTTCTCAGGGTGGGCAGAGTTGGGCAAAAATCACTTCAAAACATTATACAAAGCAGATCAGAGGGCTAACATTGTTGATATAGTCATGCAACACTCTTTTACCCTAGCTTCGTAAATGAGCAAAACAATAGAGACCTCTACTCAGAAGTCAGCGAAGATGAACTAAAGGAAACACTTTGTAGCTTCCAAAAGGATAAAAGTCTAGGACCTGATGGTTGGCTGATAGAATTATATCTGGACTTTTTTGAACTATTTGGTGTTGACCTCCTCTAGGTAGTGGAAGAAACAAGAAAGAATGAAACGATACATCCACCCTTCAACACAATTTTCCTGGATTTAATTCGAAAAAAGGATGAACCCACATCCTTTAAAGACTTTAGACCGATTGCTCTCTCCAATTGCATATACAAAATCGTTGCAAAAATTATCTCCAGACATCTTAATCCCATCCTCTCGGAAGTGATCTCAAAATAACAATTTGGGTTTCTAAATGGTCGACAGATTCATGAAGCTATCAAAGTGGCACGGGAAGGTCTACACAGTCTGAAATCTCTTCTGTCCAAAATAGAAGTAATAAAAAATGACCTTTCAAAGGCCTTTGACCGAGTAATTTGGTCTTTTATAAGACTACTACTTACACATTTAGGGTTTGAGGTACCCTTCATCAGATGGATAATGGCTTGTATATCCTCAGTAACTTTTGTGGTCCTGATTAACGGAGCAGCCTCCCCCTTCTTCACCTCTGGGAGAGGATTATGATAGGGATTCCCGCTCTCCCCTCTGTGATTTCTCCTAGTTGCAAAAGGACTAAGCAAGGCCCTGATATCAGCCATAAACTCGGGAGACTTCCAAGGTATAAAAACCTCTCCAGATTTCATAATCACACATTTACTCTTTGTAGATGATGTCCTAATTTTCAGCAGCGGTAGACCAAGAGATGCAGAGACCCTGGCAGCAATCCTCCAGCTCTTCCGGGATGCAACATGGATGATAATAAACTCACAAAAATCCATGTTATCCCTCATAGGAATTAATGAAAATACAACAACCTACTACAAAACACTCTTCCCCTTCCCCCTACAGTAACTCCAACAAGGGATAAAATATCTTGGCTTCCAACTCAAAGAAAACAACTATCACAAAAGGGATTGAAGCTGGCTACTATCCAAATTAAAAAAATGACTTTCACTCTGGAGTTTTCGGCGGCTCTCAAGAGCAGGAAGACTGACCCTCACAAAATTTGTATTGGAAGCTATCCCAGTCAATTGGATGTCTCTCTCCTGGATCCCGAACGGTGTATTAGAAAAAATCTGAAGACTCTGCTTCAGGTTTATTTGGTCAAGTTCAAAGGACCACTACACCCTCCCTTGGGAAAAAAGGGAACTATTGACCAGGCCAAAATCACTGGGGGGATGGGGGCTGAAAAATATTTTTATTTTTGTAAAAGCCTTAGCGGAAAAATCTAGTTGGAGAATTATCGCTACCAACAACTTATGGACTCAAGTGGTCACCCACAAATATATAAACACAGGATCGATAGAATACTAGATCTGTCGAGCAAACAAATCATCTCCAAACTACTCCATTATATGGAAGGTCGTTATCAAGTCCTTTCATGTAATCGGGGACGGATTGGCTTGGAAAATTGGAAAGGGAGATAAACTCTGCTTATGCTCCAATCCTTGGCCACTAAACGGACTTGCCCACTCCCTTTCATAGGAACTATGGGATCATCTACATGCACAGGGGCTCTATAAACTAAATCAAATTTCTAACCCAGGTTCCACAAACATTTGGCATCAAGGTTGGCACAACGCAGAGACTCTAGGGCTGGAAGGAGACTTAAAAATCCAGTGGGACAACTATTTGCTTACACTCCAAAGGGACAACATAAGACTTCTGGATTGGGAAGGCGAGTTGGTTTGGTAGAAAGCCCCACATGGTGTTTACACACTGAAACTGGGATACACAGCCCTCAGCATCAACCATCTTCAGGAGGAACCGAGTTGGTGGTGGAAAGGGTTATGGAAACTAAAAGCCCCTCTAAAATCTAAGCTATTCATGTGCATTGCATTATTAAACAAAGTACCAACTTGGGATAAAATGCGGAAACACCAGATCGAAGGGTCAGGATGGTGTTCATTATGCAAAGGGGATTTTGAAACTATATACCACATTCTCATCACCTGCCCTTTGGAGGGACGTAGATCTCACTTTAAAAAAAAGATGCAATTGGAACGGACAAACACTGGACTCCACCTGGAAATCCTGGTTACTTGAAGTCTCCCACAAATCATTAAAAGCCCTGCCTATACTAATTAATTGGGGAGTCTCGTTAGCTAGAAATAGAGAAATCTTCCAGGAAAAGGCCACGGTACCAGAATTTGTTGTAGCCCAAAGTCTCTTCATTCTAGAAAACTTCCCCCAGGAAAAGAATGCACCCAGAATCCAAATCCCTCAGCCCCCAACCTGGGCTTTCTTCAATGGGGCCTCACAAAACACACTTTGTGGGGGGGGGTGGAATTCACCTTCACCTTACAGTCACACACTCTATCAAAATAAAAATGGGATTGGGGAAAGGCACCAAAAACAATGTTGAGCTAATGACTCTCCTCCTACTACTCAAATTAGCAAAAGAATATGATTTGATTTCTTTAGAAATTTTTGGGGACTCTATGAATGTAATTAACTGGGCTCAAAAACTCAACAATGCCACAATATTTTTTTGCAGCCTATATTGAGGGAGACTCACAATCTGTTGGATACGTTTGACCTTTTCTCTATCCAACATGTCTACAGGAGCAGGAATGCCATAGCATATTCGTTGTCCAAAGAAGGGCTCAACTTAAATTTTGGGCAATGGCACTTTACAGAAATAGATGAAGATACAGTACATGCTTACTACCATAGACCTTTCATCAAATATCAGACTCACCCTACTGATCACTAATCCACAAGAACATTTTTTTTGGCACAAAAACAGTAACAGTTCTCAGACCTGCTTCTGGGAAAGTTTAAATTTTTTTTGATGTAAATTCAACTCTACTCTACTAACATTGAACAATATTGGTACATGAAGAATTCAATGGTATCCCATCATATGATCCGCACAGATATCAATAGATCAACACTTTTCTGGTGCAAACCATCATACTTTCTTTATGATTACAAATGTGCAAAACTAGCACCTACAAAATGTAATTTTGTCTCTCTGGATGAATAAAATTATGCCCGAGGAAAAAAAAATTGTGCAATAAAAGATTGAGATCAATGAAATATATGTTGTGATGAATTGTTGTAATGGAATATCCATGAAAATTTACAAATCATATTAGTATCAGAGTAATTTTCTTTAGGGTTTTTTGGGAAAGATGAAAGATCTAGGAATTTTCTTAAGAAGGAAGTCGCAAAACCCTCATCATGGTGGATGAGTCCAGTTGTAACAACCCTCAAGATGAGCCAAATGAGATATTTTTGAAGTTGGAAGAATTTTTTTTTATATCTCTTGCAACATGGCCCTCCTCATGTCGACTCCAGTGGACAAGTTTGGACCGTTTGGGGAGGTTGGTAGTTCTAGCTCAAAATTTGGATCAGACGTGAAATTGGGAGATAATGAAGACCTAGAAAAGGAGACAAAAAAATAACAAGAGAAAGAGCAACCAATTTCGAATGGCATCACTTCTTCATGATCTCTATTTAAAATACGAGCAAAAGTGGACATCAAACCCTAAAAAGGTGAAATTAATGTTGTTAAGTTAGATCGCTAGTTGCCACAGTTAGAAATTTATTTCATGTCCATAACATAGAAGAACAACAAAATATTTCATTTTCTCGATTGAAACTAGAGAGCCATTCCCTATTCTAGTGGGAAATCCACACGAAGATACTTAGGCTAGAAGGCGATCCACTGGTAACTAAGTGGGAGGCATTTACAACCCTCATAAAGTCTTAATTCTACCCTATTGGGTATGTAGAGGACCAGTGGATCCATTGACATCACTTTAGGTAGAGGCAAAGGTAGAGTATGAAAGAGTACACCACCAAGTTTAGAAAAATTGGGATTATATTTTCTATATCTCTTAAGATTGCAGATGTATTCGTCAAGTATCTAGGGAATCTACACAATCAATTATGGAAGAAAGTGATGCTCTTTAAACCTAGGACAATTGATGAGGCATGTGTGCAAGCACAATACCTAGAGAATATAAACAATAAGAAAGGACAACCAAGTGGTTCAAAATAGAAAGACCACCAAGAACAACCATTGCAACCATTATAATATCAATGGTCACATTGAAGATAAGTGAATCCAAAGAATCATGAGAATGATGCTAAGAAGAAGAACATGTCAGGCATAGATTAGGTGACCTAGTAGGGTGTAGCTCATATGTAGATGAAAATATTGTATTTAGTATACTGCAGAAGAAGGTGAACCTGAGTAGCCTTCATCATAAGGAAGGGAATGAGATGACTAAACTCTTCCATATTAATATCTAGGTTAAGAAGACGATGGTGGATGCTCTATTAAATTCCAATTCATAGGCCTAAACCTCATAGCAGAAGATCTAGTCAACAAGCTTGGATTGGAAGTTCGTGATCATCCTAACCCATATCCATTAGGATGGGTAAATAAGGATGTAGAGCTCAAGGTCATTAAATGGTGTAAGATAAAAATTTCTATAAGTGTAGACTATGTTAATGAAGTTGAGGTAGATGTAGTACCACTTGATGTATGTCGTGTAGTGTTTGGAATCCCCTACATGTATATGATGGATGCAATCTTCATGGAGAGAGAAAAACCAATAACAACTAATCAAGGATGGGAAGTTTTTCATCGTCAATGCACACAAAGGTAAATCCAAGATCTCTTTGGTAAGTACTAACCAAGCCAAGAAATTGATTAGTTCTAGTAGGAAGTATGCATTGTTTTTCTTAAGAGAGAATTAGCCAAGTGATGAATTGGTAAAACTAAAGGCATCCCTGGAGGGATGTACTAAAGAGAAAAAACATCAGTTGGTTGAGTTGTTGCAAGAATACACAAAAACAAATTAGAAGCCTAAAGGGTTGCCACCTAAGAGAGCAGTGCAACATGAGATACAATTTTTTCCTGACTCCCCATTGCTAAATATTGGGTTGTACAAACAATACATCCTAGAAGCAAATGAAGTGAAGAAACAATTGTAGAAACTATTGGAGTAGGGAGTAATTTGACCAAGAACCTCATCTTGTGGGTCACCTATCATCATAGTTCCTAAGAAGGATGGGACTTGGTGAATTTGTATCGACTATAGAGCTTTGAGAAAGATCTCCCTAGAGAATTGGTACCCTCTACCCAAGATGAATGGTTTATTAGATTAGTTGCATCATGCCAAGTAATTCACCAAGTTGGATCTCAAATTGGGATACCACTAGGTATGAGTTAGAGAAGAATACACCTAGAATATTGCTTTCAAGACAAGGCAAGGTCAATATGATTGGTTAGTAATGCCTTTTGGTCTATGTAACATACTAGCTACATTTATGTGTTTAACAAATGATGTATTTTTTCCCTTTCTAGAATCATTTGTGATAGTGTACTTAGATGATACATTGGTTTATAGCTCTACCTAGGAAGAGCATATCTCACATCTCATGCAAATGTTAAAGACTCTAAAAAAGCATTAATTACTAGTTGAACCTAAGAAATGATAGTTTGTCAAACAATCATTGGTGTATTTGGGGTATGTGATTGGTGGAGGGGAACAAAAGATAGATTCCACGAAGATGGAGGCCATCCTCAAGTGGCCAATTCCTACTAATGTCACCAAATTTAGGAGCTTTATTGGCTAAGCACATTACCTATATAATTTCATAGCATCATTTTCACCTATAATTGTGCCACTTCATGCCATAACAACCAATGGTAAGAGTTTCAGGTGGGGAAAGAATCAATAGAAATATTTCAATGAGTTGAAACGAAAGATCAGTTAAGCACCAATTATTGCATTTTCCAATTTGCAAAAGCCCTTGAAAGTGGAGACGAATGCAAATTGATATGCTATGGGAGTGGTCTTGATGTAGGGAGGAAAGTTGGTATGATATCATCGTGCAATGTTTCATAGTGGAGTCTTGAACTACACTATGTATGAAAAGGAACTCTATGCCTTGGTTCAAATAGTTAAGAAGTGGAAGCACTATTTGATGGGCAAGGAAAAAATTATCCACATTTATCACCAATCATTGTTGTATTTGCAAGCCTAGAGTAAGCTTCAACAAACCAAACATACAAGTGGACGGGGTTTTTGCAACAATTTCATTTGGTAATCAAATATAAGAAGGGAAACAATAATAAGTTGGAAGACATCCTTTCAAGGCCACCCACATCGAAGATTACAACTTTTGGAACTCTTATGCACATGGATCCTTTGACCCATGATGCATACAAAGAGGCATACATGGAAGATGAGGACTTTGAAGAGGTTTTTTAGTGGCTACAGGGCCACATTCATGTAGAAGAAGGAGATTGTAAGATTGACTATCATTTCTAGAATGGGTTGCTCTATAATCTAGATAACCTTTGTGTTCCTAGAGGTGAAATAATGCAGCTTATCATAGAGACTCATACCTCCAAGGTTGTAGGAAATTTTGGTGTTGGGAAGACAATTTCCAACTCACATAGGTATGTGTATCAACCCAAAATGAAAGAAAATGTAGCTCGATTTATTGGAGGATGCATACTTTGTTGTACCAACAAGCCTAGTATGAGAAAACAAGGTTTATACCATCCATTACTTGTACCCACTAGACCCTGTGATAACATCTTTATCGATTTTTTGGGTGGTTTTCCAACTACCAGGAAGAGACATGACTATCTATTTGTGCTAGTTGATAGGTTCAATGAGATGTGCATTCATATGCCTTGTAAAAATACAATCAAAGTACAAGACGTGACAAACATGTTCCTTGAAAAGGTTTAGGTGCACTTTGGGATACTAAGTAGCAGCATCTCATATAGGGATACCATATTTCTTAGTGCCTTTTGGACTACACTTTGGGAGAAGATGGACACCAAGTTGAAGAGATCTATAGCATTCTATCCACAGAAAAATGGGTAGATAGAAGTATTCAACCTGACATTGGTTCAATTTTTGAGGGGTTACCATCAGAAGAATCCAAAGAACTAGGATGAAAATTTGGTTTATATTCAACACTCTTGTAATAGAGTGGTCCACAATTATATTGGTAAGTCCCCTTTTAAAACTTCTTTTTGGTATTTGCTACCATCACGTGTGGATGCTGTATATGGATAACAAGGATGAGTGATTGAAGACATCATAGGAGATGCATTGAAAGGAAAAAAAATTGTTTAAAAGATTAGGGAGTTCCATTTGCAAGTATAAGAGATATTGAACTAATCATAGGAAAAGTACAAGGCATGGCATGACCAAAAAAGAATTGAGAAAACATTCAAGGTGGGAGACAAAGTTTGGTTGCATTTGAACAAAAAAAGGCTACATGGTCCTAGTAAGAAGATTAGGGCTTTGTGATATGATCCTTTTGAATTCATATAGAAGGTGGGTGATAATTCCTATAGACTAAGTCCACTCCCATATATGCACATTTAATCAGTAGTGGATGTGGAAAATATGAAACTCTATGAGCCTTCATGTTGGATCAGGAAGCTAAGGAGACAATCTTGCCTACCTGTTGAGCACTCAACAGACCCTAAAAAGCCTTGTCAAATTTTACTTTTTGGGTACCACTTGATCTTTTGCACTGTCTGATTCGACCTCAATATTAAAAATGTTGCCTTGGCTTATCATTTTTTTTTCCATCTTAGTTTTTAAATTTTTCTTGAACATGCGAAAATCTATAATTTAAAGGGCTAAAGAATCGACAGCCAAAACTTTTCCTGACACGCTCGCGGGCTCGGCATCGGAAAGAATTAAAGGTGAAAGAAAATCACTCGAGAAAACCGCAATCACCGATCGTCGATCCTCATCGGCATCGGCAAACAGATGTTTTCTTTTGTGAACGAACTTCACCAAGGATATCATCGATGACCGATCCCTTCGGCATTGGTGAAAGGTTAAAATATTAAGTGTTGAACGAAAATGAAATAATATCGTCGATCACCGATTTCCAAAACGTTTTCGGTATCAGGAGATTTAGAGGACGATAACACATGAAGAAACTACAAATAGTTTTATTTCCGAAGGTCGATCCCCGATACTCGCCCGGCATCGGCAGTCCCAATGTTAAGCTCATATTAGCATGCTCGACTTAAACAAAGTCCCGAGTCTCACCATTACCTGCGAGCTAAGTTCCAAGTCTTTACTTAATGTGTCCCGAGTCAATGACGCCACATCAACATCAATCGACATCGAAAGTTTTTTCAAAAAAATATCAATGAAAATACAACACAACTCAGAGCAACACTAAGTATAAAATCGAGGCTAATTTATAAGAATCTTAGACAAAGAACACAGTAGATTTACGCACAAAGAGGGAAAACGATGCGTTCGACTGCTATGACTAGAATCCTTTCGTCAAAATTTCAAGACTTTATATATTATATTTCCATCGGGATCAGGTTACATACAGTAAACACTACCAACACCTTTTGGCCAACCAACCCAGTTACATTGAGAACGTGAAAATTTTCACAAAAAACAAGGAAAATTATATAAATTATGCGTCACGTCTAAGAATACAAAATGAAGTTCGCCAATCATTGTCTCTTTTGCGCGCGGACTTTCTCCAAGGCTGCTACGTGCTCCCTGGAGTGTTTTCATGTTCCTTTCTTCCAACACCCTTTGCACTTCACACAACTGCATGATCATTTATTGTGCTTCCCAAAGCTACATCTTGAACCAGGTTGCGTTTCCTTCACGACCTTGCGGTGTTGACACCTCAAGGATCTTTGCTGCCAATTGTCATCGTAATTCTCTATTCTCCTGATAAAGTTCAGCTATGGCGATTTGTGCCTACTCCAGCTACTGATTAGGACATCGAACGTTAGAACCCGAGGCTTATGTCCTTCTCGTTTGACTTTTGCTTACTCAACTTGTGGTTCTGACAGGCTCTATCCGGATAGCGTGCATTAGGAACTCCTCAGCGGTTGATCGTACGGACGACTTACTCGGGATGTGGCTTTCCCCTCCTACTTCCTTATTTTTCCAGGCCTTCCTCTCCTTTGCGGTATCTGCTGTTGAGAGCACATGGCTTCCAAATTGTGCCCTTCTGACGTAACTTCTTCCACTTCAACCTCTGCTCAAGGCGGTACCTACATTTCTGAGTGGAGGTAGGAATCTCCCTTTGAAGCCTCGGAGACACCTGCTACAAATAAGAACGAGTCACAAGCGTTTTGTGGCTCAAGACTAGCGCTTCGGTTGCATCGCAGTCCCCGTCTTGCGCTTTGAGGAGTCCTCATGGTACGAGGAAGTATCTACATTATGCGTGGATGACTTAACAAAGGCTCAAAGCAAAGAATTTGATCGAATTAGGCTCACAAGACAAGTCGTTGATGGTGCATAAGCTCAGCTGATGCATGGAACACATACAGAAAATCTAGAATTTATAGCGAAGTGGGGTACTAAGTTGAAACGTGCCAGGGAACATTGAATGCCTTGTGACGGGATGTTTTAAAGAATTATTGCGTCACATCCGCGTGACGGGTATAATCTGGGATGTGTCAGACGTTGTCGATATGAGTCACAGAGGATGTGTGGTACGATCATCTCGAGTTCTTTTAATTTCCACAGCCTCCATAATGAGCTAATGATGGTTGATGCACTTGTTGATGCGACTTATGTTTGAGCAACTTCCCTCGACCTGAAGCATTTAACGACTTTCCTTATGATGGTATCCGATCGTTTGGGAACTTACTCGTACTTTCGGCACATATTCGGCTCTGACATATTTTCCTGACCCCAAGGGCCAATCGGCCATTGGCATGACTTTAACTCTCATGTTTTTTGTACATGATCTACCATGCTATGGCACGTGGATGTAACTCATCCTAACTGAAGAAAAGTGGCGGCGCTAACAGAGACGAGGCAGGTAATTCGAAAGGTTGCAAAAATCACGTAAGTATCAAACAATCAAGTTTAGCGACCTTTACAGGTATGCATAAGTCTGGTTTCTTCCCGCTTACATTTTTTTTTCATATATTTCACCTGGTAAGTAATTTCTAAATGATTTTAATTCCAACTGCAAGAAATATCCCTCCGACTATCGAGAAAAATTAGCTCCGTAACTTCGCTGAGAAATATGAGAGAAACCGGGTACAAGGATCAACAAGGTGATGAAGGATATCAAGCTTCCCGAGTTCGGTACCCTGACGACTTCATCGACTTGTGCGACATAGTCAGATCGCATACCAAGCAAGATTCATTATGGGTCGAAGAGCTAGCGAAGGTGACTGATGCAGCGCCAGGACAAGTGCAACGATTTATAGAAGATATGATTAGGGATCAGACTGTGCTACAACAATTAAACACCAGTCTGGTGAAGTACCGGGCACATGCGGTGGAGATCAGAGGAATTTACGCGGCTCCACTGGAACAACAAAGATTTCCATGGGCCCAAACTCGTGAGGAACTATTCATCAGTTGGTCGGAGTATGAGAAAAGTCACCCCTTTCAAGTGATATCTTGAATTGACTGTTAAAGGAACTATTAGAAGAGGACGGCACATGGCGAATTTTGTTCTGTTAAACTACACTTAGCCATTATTTTTAGTTGAATTTTATGTTATAAATAAGAACGTCGACCAATTAGCAAGAGGTCAATGGTTGTTGCAAGAAACTCTTTTGTTTTGGTTTTGTCAAGAATTATTTATGAGCTATCGTTAATAGAGAAGTCCTTATGGACCAGAGACAAAGTTATTTTCATCAAATGCATGTGTGATTGTACGTGGAGAAGAACTATTTCCTATCTCGTTTCATGAATGATGATGTAATGAGTAAGAGCTATTCAATCTATTGTCAAGTTATCTGGTGCAATGTTTGTTGTTCTTTACTTTAATGATGAATATGAATTGTTGTGTTATCATGTGATGGATGATTAGTGTAAGTGAATTATTTTGCTTGCCATTATCTTATCGCATATGTGTTTTCTTTCTGATAATTAAGTGTCTCGGACAGTAATCGGATGCTCACATGGTTAACGTATTAGTACTAGGCCTTGTGGTATAAGATTGTCGTCTGCATGCTTGAGCAGCGGATTATCCCAAGCTCAACCTCTTCCCCAGTAGTTAGAACTTAATCCTGTTTGTTTCCAAGTTGGTTTATACCGGCTTAGATCTCATATTAGTCCCACCCAAGAGAAAAAATACAAAAAAGAGATAGTCCAAATTGAAGGAAGAGCCTTCACAAGAAAACATAAATTTCATCGATAAATTGGTCGGATTGCAAGATATGGAGAACCATTCCACTATTAAACGTTGTAGAGTCTAATTCGGCTTCGGCGGCGGGTTTGGTTTTTGTTGTTGAGTTAAGGGATTTAGGACCCATCAACATAAATGGCGCTAGAAGGAGGGCATGAGAATGAATGAATGACCACATATTTCACATACTATTTCAAATCACCTATAGATTCATAACAACCCACATGCATGGCTAGTCACTCCCAAGATAACCCACACATGTTGAGTACTTCTGAAACGAGTAACTCACCCCAGCCTGAGGAAGAACAATTGTTCCCTAATATACCTTACGCTCTTCCTCACGAGGAATTAAATCAATCCAGACGAATCACAAGAGCGTACGCCCGATAGATCGATGCGTTACCCTTAGCTCTAATACTTCCTCGAAGAAAACAAATAAGCAGACCAGTGGTCGACACCCCCAACCAAGTTTTTGTGCACATCGTAGAAGACTTAATATATTTCACAATCATCGAAATTGAACACCCTCTTAATCTTATCCCTGAAACGCCAGCCGGTGACGTCTCTAAGCAGACGATTTTTTGAAAGAAGAGGAGTTTAATTCAGATTTTGAAGGTATGGAGAACAACAATTATGATGAGTAAGAACGGGGAAACCCACCTCAGAACAACCAACCTTGGTTGGCTAGAGATGCTTTGGGTATCCCAGGCCAAGTACATAATCTTTCCCGACACCCGGAGAAGTTACTCCCTAAATTTGACCTCGATACCTCAGGATTGCCCGAAGATCATATCAAGAAACTCATACTTGCGATATAACTTATGAATGTCCAACATGAAGACATAGTATGTAGACTTTTCCCCTATACGTTTGAAAATTCAGCTTCCACGTGGTATTTTAATCTGCGTGTAGGATCTATAACTAGCTGGATGAAGTTTTAGAAAGATTTTCTAAACAAATTTGCCGAAGAAACCACCATAGGAGATTTGATGGTTGAATTGTTCGTCGCCACCACAAGTTTGAAAGAAAAGGTTAAAGATTTCAATCAAAGATTCACAACCATCTTAAACAAGTTCCAGTCCGAAGCTAAACCTACGCAGGAGTTGCAAATCGAAGTATATGCTAATTTGCTCCCAACCTCTATTTCTGTGTTTGTGAAAAGGGCTTCTAAATGAACCCTGGCTGAGAATTTTGAAGAAGCCAAAACGGTAAAATTCCATATCAAAGGGTGTAAAGAAGGCCAGGTCTCTTTAGTTAAGAAAGAAGTTCAACCTCCTCCCAGGAGAGGACTCCTTTTGACTAGACCACCGGTGAAAAAAGCATAACAGACTCCCAACAAGGGTAGTGGAGACATAGAAGACCTACAACGCATGGTCAAGAAATTATCAAACGAGATCATAGACATGAAGAGAAATGTAGGGGAAGGGAACCAAGGCCAAAGGCCCTATAAGCCTTTCTTTAAAAGAAATCTTTCGTTCAAGGCAATTGAACCTCCCCCATCTAGCTTAAATATCGATCTTGGAAATGTAGCATCTGATTCTTTCTGTACTTATCACCAGGAAAACCACTCTTAAAGAGACTGCCCTCAATGGGTGCATGCCATGAATTTCATGGCCAATCGGTTTCTAGACGGAGTCTCCCTGACTGAGCAACCAACTAGTTCAGTTATGAATGTTGTCGATCAGGAAGAGATTGATCCATCGGAAGATACAACCATGTTGATATGGGACCCCGACCTAATCATGCCTTTCGACGACCTGTTTGAATCTCAAGAACAACCCGCAGAAGTCTCGGTTGCACAAACACGGAGTAAAGGTCCACCTATCTCAAAATATATCGTTGCCACCCAAACTTCGAGGATTAAGACAACTCTCGATCACTCGAAAGCACCTTTTGCTCTCAATACAAACCCTATAAGCATCCATACCCGAGAATCGCCCAAACTGAATTACAACGTAGTTGAAGACTTGAAGAAGTTAAAGGCTAATATATCGGTTATGGACATATGTAGGATCCCTCAGCAGAAGGACTTTTTACTACAAGCTTTGATCTCAGTAGAAAACCCTACGACTAGCAATGGTCAGGAAAGAAATCTATCTCCCACAGATCTGGTGATTAAACCAACTGTAAACACCTGCTCGGAAGATAGAAAGGGAAAACCTTTTGTTCCACCATTCCTCTTAACGTTTGAAGTATTCAACAGGAATCTCCATAATTGTTTAGTCGATTCAGGAACATATTCTAACATTATGCCCTTGTCTATTTGCAAAAAATTAAATGTTGTTCCTCTCAGGAGTGACAAACATATAATACAATTAGACAGAACTGAAGTCAAAGTCATGGGGGAACTCAAAGATGTAATGATTAGAATAGCGACGCATCCTAAGTTTGTGCAGGTGATTGACATCATTGTGGTTGATATCCCAGAGGCTTATGGACTATTATTGAGCTGACACTGGTCTGGAAAATTGAACGGATACTTTAGTATGGAATGGGCTCACCTTTGGCTACCACTTAAGGGGCACAAAAATATAATCAGAATTGACAAAGAAATGTATCTAAAACATACTGTCATTGACCTGGAGACCTTGAACGAACCCTCATCAACATAATTCCCTGTGCTAGGCAACTATTCCTGCGATTCCTACTTTGGGAACTTTTCCCCTCTCTTATCTGATGTCCCTCTTACTCAAAACTCTGAAATGGTGTTTCAAGATAAATCGTCAATACTGACAGAGGAAACCCTCTTCTGTCAATGACCTATTCTTTAAATCATGAGAAAAGGCATAAGGGAGCAAGAAGGTAATAAGAATCAAGAATCGAATAACCTATGTTCACAAGTTTGGACCATATACTTTGATGGATCTAAGTCGCAAGAAGGGTCAGGGATAGGGTGCATCCTCATTGATTCGAAAGGTAAACGTTATTTCCTATCCTGTAGGCTAGAATTTGAGTGCACCAACAACGTCGTCAAGTATGAAGCATTAGTACAAGGTTTAAAGAAAACCATCGACTTAAATGTCAAAGAATTGAAGGTTTTCAGAGACTCTGAAAGTATCGTTAGACAAGTAAGGAATACTATACATTGCAATTCCCCACACCTAAAGAATTATCAACAAGAAGTTCATAGGTTAATCGAGCATTTTGAATCTTTCAATACCACCATGATTCCCAGAGCAAAGAATATTCTTGTTGATTCACTAGCCACAACTTCTTCAAGGCTATCACCTCTAGAGGATTATGAAGCCTCCTGATTCACTATGGAGTTACTCTACAAACCATTGGTGCCTAACAACATTTCTAATTGGAAAGTCTTTGAAGGAGATGAACAGGTCATAAACTTTCTGACTAACCAAGATAATTTAAAAGACTTAGCTATTGATGATGAAGTATTCCAAGAGAAATCAACGAGAACCAATCCTCAGACAGGTCAACCTATTGACAAATCAAAGTCTCACACAATCCCAAAAGGAATAGCTAATTTGAAAAATCTTTTTGACTTGAAAGAACGATTCAAGGGGCCTAAAAATGCAAAGATCGGTAGCTCATGTCCCCTGCATGAAATTATAAATCTCAAAACCCTGAAAAACCCAAAGAATATAAACCTCGATATGACCATATCTAAGGAGGAAAGGAAGGCTTATCTCAAATTGTTCACACAATATCACAATGTCTTTGCATGGTCCTATCAAGATCCCAAAACTTATGACACTCATATCATTCAACACACTATCCCATTAAAACCTGAAGTGAAACCTTTTCAACAGAAGCTCCAAAAGTATCTCCCCTCCCTCGAGCCTCTCATGTCTCAGTATTTAAGGAAACTTCTATATGGAAAAATCATATTCCGGGTCAGAGATTCCGCATGGGTAGCTAATTTAGTCCCGGTAAGGAAGAAGTCTGGGGAGATTCGCTTATGCGTAGATTTTGGAAATATCAACAGGGCTTCAGAAAAGGATAACTACCCATGGAACAACTCTTGCAGACCGTGTCTATCTCTGATATTTTCTCTCTACTAGACGGTTTCTTAGGTTACAACCAGGTTCTGGTTTCAGAGGAAGACTGTTTAAAAACTACCTTCCGAACCAAGTCGGGAAATTTTGCTTATAAACGCATGCCCTTTGGGCTAATTAATGCAGGAGTGAACTTCTAGAGAGCCATGGATGTAGCATTTTGGGAACTGATCAACAAGTGTGTAGTAGTGTACTTGGATGATGTGACCGTGTATTCAAAGAATAGGGAAGATCACATCCAACACTTAACCCAGATTTTCGAAAGGTGTAGGAAATACAGTATATCCTTAAACCCCAAGAAAACTATTTTCGGCGTCGAGGAAGGTAAGTTACTAGGCCACATTATCTCCCAGGAAGGCATTCACATAGGCCCCGAAAGAGTTAAGGCTATCGCTCAACTTCCGTTACCTCACACCAAGAAGGCTATGCAGTCATTTTTGGGGAAAATTAATTTCGTGAGGAAATTCACTCCCGATTTCGCCGAAACCATCAAACCCTTACAAAGGATGATCCACAAAGATGTCGAATTTAAGTGGGATGATGAACGAAAGAAAGAATTCAACGATATTAAGACCACTATATCCCAAGCCCCCGTGTTGCGGAGTCCCAATTTCAACAAGGATTTTTTCCTTTATACTTTCGCCTCCGATCAATCATTAGCTACAGTTTTAACTCAGAAGGATGATGACAACAATGAGGCCTCGGTGTCTTTCATGAGCACTAACCTCCAAGGAGTTGAACTAAATTACCCTGCCATAGATAAATAGGCTTATGTGATTTATAAGGCAGTAAAACATTTCATATCTAGACACACCAAAGTAATCATGCCCCACCTCCCAGTCTGATCTTAATTTACTCAACAGGAGATGGGGGAAAGAAGAGGAAACTGGATGGCAGTAGTTCAAGAATTTTATCTAGACATAGAACCTGCGAAACTAGTTAAAGGACAAGGGTTATGCAAATTGGCAACTGAGGCTAAAGACCAGGTAAATGAAGACCCCGGATGGAAGAATGAGATGGCATTATGGTGTGGTGAAGTTTCATATCTTTCCATGGGACAAGAGTCTTGGTATGAGAAACTCACTTATTTCCTACACCACGGGACTTAACCAAAAGACTTAAACCCCAAGGAAAGAAGAGCCCTCAGGTTAAAGTCTGCACAATATCACCTCATAAATTCAATACTCTTCCGGGTTAATTATGATGGGGTACTTTTGAGATGCCTCGAACATAGAGATGCAGATAAAGTCCTGAAGGAACTCCATGATGGTCCTGCAGGTGGACATTTTGTAGGAGACACTACCGCTCATAAGATATTGAGAGCTGGCTATTATTGGCCCACTTTGTTCAAAGATGCTCACACATACGCTAGAAAATGTGAAGTTTGTCAAATGAGCATCGAGAAAGAAAAGAGAGCAGCAGTCGCACTCCAACTTGTTAATGTTTCTAGGCCTTTCAAGCAATGGGGGTTAGATATCATAGGAGAAATCACACCAAGCTCTTCAAAACAACACAAGTACACTCTTATTGTCACTGATTACTTCACGAAATGGGCAGAGGCCATCCCTCTGACTCATGTAAACGAGAAGGTGGTGATCCAATTTATAGAGAAACAACTAACCACAAGGTTTGGTGTCCCTTCTGTCCTGGTTTTTGACAATGCAGCTTATTTTTCTTCCACCTGATTGACAGAGTTTGCTCTTGACAAAAGAATCATAATTAGGTACTCTGAAAATTATTATCCACTGGGAAATGGGGTGGCAGAATCGACTAATAAGAACTTAGTGAGAATATTAAATAAGACGGTTGTAGACAACCAAAGGAATTGGCATAATCTACTCCATAACGCTCTATGGGTTGATAGGGTCACACCCAAGGAAGCTATAGGGAATTCCCTGTACTTTCTGGTATACGAACAGGAAGTTATTCTTCCGAACGGGCTTTACCTACCATCTCTTCAACTAGCCCAAGATTCCAGAGGGGAGCCTTCATTGGTCATACAACAAAGAATTGACACTCTGCTCATGCTAGAAGAAGAAAGGGAAAAGGCTAAATCAAAATTCATAGCCCACCAACAAACAGTGAAAAGATGGTTTGATAAGCATAAGGCTAAAGAGAAGAATTTTGAAATCGGAGACTTACTCCTAAAATGGGACAGAGCAAACAAGCCAAAAGGGAAACATTCCAAGTTTCAAAATATGTGGCTTGGACCTTTCCAGGTGGCTGAGAAGATTGGGGCAAGCACTTATTGATTGCAGAATCAGAGCAGGGAACCTAATGCCCTCCCAGTAAATGGCCAAGCACTAAAACAATATTTCCAAATAAAAAAAATCATGTTTTGTATCAGTGTTTTCATGATTCCAAAATGTATTTTTGTTGTTTTCTTTTGTTTTATGGACTTTTGTGCTTTTGAAGATTGTGTTCAGCAAGATGATGGTTGACCTTAAATCATACAACATAACCAACTATGTTCCTAACTCATTGCTCACATACAAACACAAGAAGCATTGAGAGACTTGTGGCTGCTTTGAGGAGCCCTCTATCTAACCTGTGCAAATGAACAACTTCGGAGAAATCTCAGAAGTGTCTGCTTAGTGGTTTGATAAGACCTTAAGGGAAAGAAGGAAAGTTGGAAAGGACTACATGAATCGCAAAGACAAAGCTAGCAAAGGATCCAGCTTAACCATCTCACTTTGCAAAATAAACAGACATCATCCTCTCCCACTCACTTAGGGCATTATGCCCAGATAAAATTGACATTATCAAAAGAGTGAACAGTGGGAGAGGGTATGCAGATATCTTCGTTGGGGCTATGGATGCTCGTTGGCAGCGGAGCAAGGTCTGTGATGTTGGGGTGACTCTGTCGGGGCTATGGATGCTCACTGGCAGCGGAACAACACCGAAGCAAGTGGGTAAAGGTAACTAAAGGCTCCATGCCAGTGAATTCTTTGTTAGACTCTTGTAAAAAGGGCATGAGTCAAGGTTACAGGAAACAAAGGAGGAATAAAGGTTAAAACCCCACAGGCAGACCCATAAAGCATCAACCGAATAATTTTGAAGGCAAGGGTAAACGAAGCTCTGATTTAAAATCAGTAAGATTCTCCACTAGCTTTTGCATCAGCCAAGCCCTAAAGGGGGAACATAGATTATGCTTTCGCCCAGTAAGTTTCCATTTCTTGAGCACTCAACACACCCTAAAAAGCCTTGTCAAATTTTACTTTTTGGGTACCACTTGATCTTTTGCACTGTCTGATTCGACCTTAGTATGAAAAATGTTGCCTTGGCTTATCATTTTGTTTTCCATCTTAGTTTTTAAAGTTTGCTTGAAAATGCAAAAATCTATAATTTAAAGGACTAAAGAATCAACAGCCAAAAATTTTCCTGACACGCTCGTAGACTTGGCATCAGAAAGAATTAAAGATGAAACAAAATCACTCAAGAAAACCGCAGTCGTCAATCGTCGATCGTCGATCCTCATCGGTGTCGGCAAATGGAAGTTTTCTTTTGCGAACGAACTTCACCCAGGATATCGCCGATGATCGATCCCTTCGGCATCTGCGAAAGGTTAAAAGACTAAGCGTTGAACGAAAATGAAATAATATCGTCGATCGCCGACTTCCAAAGCATTTTCGGTATCGAGAGATTAAGAGGACAATAACCCACGAAGAAACTACGCGTTAGTTTTATTTTCGAAGGTTGATCCCCGATACTCACTCGGCATCAGCAATCCCAATGTTAAGCTCAACTTAGCGCGCTCGACTTAAACAAAGTCTCAACTCTGACCATTACCCGTGAGCTGAGTTCCAGGTCTTCATTTAATGTGTCCCGAGTCAGTGACGCCACGTCATAAGTTTTTTCAGAAAAATATCAACAAAAATACAAAGCAACTCAGAGCAACACTAAGTATAAAATCGAGGCTAAATTACAATAAGCTTAGACAAAGAACACAGTAGATTTATGCGCAAAGAGGGAAAATGATGCATTCAACTGCTATGACTAGAATCCTTTCATCAAAATTTTGAGAATTTATATATTAGATTTCCATCGGGCTCAGGTTACATACAGTAAACACTACCAACACCTTTTGGCAAACCGACCTGGTTACATTGAGAACATGAAAATTTTCACAATAAACAGGGAAAATTATCAAATTTATGCGTCACGTCTAAGAATACAAAATGAAATTCGCCAATCATGTCTCTTTTGCGCGCAGACTTTCTCCCGGGCTGCTCCGCACTCCCTAGAGTGTTTTCATGTTCCTTTCTTTCGACACCCTTTGCGCTTCGCGCAGCTGCATGATCGTATCTTGTGCTCCGAAGCTGCCTCTTGAGCCAAGTCTTGTTTCTTTCACGACCTTGCAGTGCTGACACCTCAAGGTTCTTTGTCACCAACTATCATCGTAAATCTCTATTCTCCTGATAAAGTTTGGCTATGGCGAGTTGTGCCTGCTCCAGCTGCTGATTAGGACCTCGAACATTAGAACCTGAGGCTTTTGTCCTTCTCATTCGGCTCCCACTTCCTCGACTTGTGGTTCCGACAGGCTCTAGCAGGATATTGTGCATTAGGAACTCCTCAACGGTTGATTGTGCACACGACTCACTCAGGATGTGGCTTTCCCCTCCTACTTCCTTATTTTTCTTGGGCCTTCCTCCCTTCCACGATATTTGTTGTTGAGAGGGCATGGCTTGCAACTTGTGACCTTCCAACCAAACTTCTTCCACTTCGACCTCCACTTGAGGCGGTACCATCGTTTCTGAGTGAAGTTAGGAATATCCATTTGAAGCCTCAGGGACACCCGCTACAAATAAGAATGAGTCCCAAGCATTTTGTGGCTCAAGCATGTCGCTCCGGTTGCCTCACAGGCCCTGTCTTGTGTTTTGAGGAGTCCCCATGGTACGATGGAGTATCTACCTTATGCGTGGATGACTTAACAAAGGCTCAAAGCACAGAATTTGATCGAATTGGGCTCACAAGACAAGTTATCAATGGTGCATAAGCTTGGTTGATGCGTGGAACACATATAAAATATCTAGAATTTATAGCGGAGCGGGGTAGTAAGTCAAAACGTGCCAGGGAACACTAAATGCCTTGCGATAGGATGTTTTAAAGAATTATTGCATCACATTTGCATGATGGGTATAATCTGGGACGTGTGAGACGCAACCGATAGGAGTCGCAAAGGATGTGTGGTATGATCATCTAGAGTTCTTTTAATTTCCCTAACCTCCATAATGAGCTTATGATGGTTGATGCACTTGTTGATGTGACTTATGTTCAAGCAACTTGCCTTGACCTGAGGCATTTAACGACTTTCCTTATGACGGTATCCGATCTTTTGGGAACTTATTCGTACTTTTGGCACATGTTCGGCTCTAACATCTTTTCCTGACCCCAAGGGCCAACCGGCCACTGGCGTGACTTTAACTCTCGTGTTTTCCATACCTGATCTACCATGCTATGACGCGCAGATGTAACTCACCCTAACTAAAGAAAAATGGCGGCGCTAATAGAGACAGGGCAAGTAATTCGAAAGGTTACAAAGATCACGTAAGTATCAAACAATCATGTTTAGCAAGCTTTACAGGTATGCATCAGTCTAGTTTCTTCTCTCTTACATTTTTTTTTCATATATTTCGCCTGGTAAGAAATTTCTAAACGATTTTAATTCCAACTGCAGGAAAGATTCCTCCGACTATCAAGCAAAATAGGCTCTATAACTTCGTCGAGTAATCTGAGAGAAACTGGGTCCGAGGATCAACAAGGTGATGAAGGATATCAAGCTCCCCGAGTTCCGTACCCCAATGACTTCATCGACTTGTGTGACATTGTCGGATCGCATACCAAGAAAGATTCATTATGGGTTGAAGAGCTAGCGAAGGTGACCAACGCAGCGCTAGGACAAGTGAAACTATTTATGGAACATCTGATTAGGGCTCAGACTGTGCTACAACAGTTAAACACCAGTTTGGTGAAGTACCGGGCGCATGCGGTGGAGATCAGAGGAATTTACGCGGCTCCACTGGAACAACAAAGATTTCCATGGGACAAAACTCACGAGGAACTATTCATCAGTTGGTCGGAGTATGAGAAAAGTCACCCCTTTCAAGTAATGTCTTGATTTGATTGTTAAAGGAACTGTTAGAAGAGGAAGCCACGTGGCGAATTTTGTTTTGTTAAACTACACTTAGTCGTTATTTCTAGTTGAATTTTATGTTATAAATAAGAACGTCGACCAATTAGCAAGAGGTCAGTGGTTGTTGCAAGAAACTCTTATGTTTTGGTTTTGTCAAGAATTATTTATGAGCTACCGTTAATAGAGAAGTCCTTCTGGACCAGAGACAAAGTTAATTTCATCAAATGCATGTGTGATTGGACGTGGAGAAGAACTATTTCCTATCTCATTTCATGAATGATGTTGTAATGAGTAAGAGCTATTCAATCTATTGCCAAGTTATCTAGTGCAATGTTTGTTGTTCTTTACTTTAATGATGAAGATGAATCATTGTGTTATCATGTGATGGATGATTAGTGTAGGTGAATTATTTTGCTTGCCATTATTTTATCGCATATGTGTTTTCTTTCTGATAATTAAGTGTCTCAGACAGTAATCGAATGCTCACATGGTTAACGTATTAGTACTAGGCCTTATGGTATAAGATTTTCATTTGCATGCTTGAGTAGCGGGTTATCCCAAGCTCAGCCTCTTCCCCAGTAGTTAGAACTTAATCCTATTTGTTGCCAAGTTGGTTTATACCGACTTACATCTCATATCAGTCCCACCCAAGAGAAAAAATACAAAAAATAGATAGTCCAAACTGAAGGAAGAGCCTTCATAAGAAAACATAAAGCCCATCGATAAATTGGTTGGATCGCAAGATCTGGAGAACCATTCCACTATTAAACGTTGCAGAGTCTAATTGGGCCTCGGTGGCGGGTTTGGTTCATGTTGTTGAGCTAAGGGATTTAGGACCCATCAACACTACCATAAAGGAATTAGCACTATAAGCTCAAGCAGAATTGGTAAACATGGTTGAAAGGGAAACTTCCAGGCAAGGCCAAATTGTACTCTAGGGAGAAGGTAGAAAAAAAAATCCTCACCTCATTCAATAAAACCTTTTGGGGACCAAAAGCCTCCTTACATGGGGGTATGATACAAAATGGATCATTATATAATTTTTCATCTATCTTGGTACTTTTTGGGAGGAAAAATTTGAAGAATTGGCTTGCAGGGCCCATTTTAGGGGCATGTCCTAGTTTGGTGATTTGGGGTCTGGAAACTTGAAAAGCTAGTTTGAGGCATGAAACAACACTTTTTGGGGTAAAAAATTTACAAGCATAGCTCTTACTCCATGGACATTGTTCTACACAAAAAAATATTTCCAACTATGTAAAAATCATTTCAATCAGAGTTTGTACAAAGAAGATATGCGTCTTGTGAGTTGACTTGCCCTATTGACAACCATGGTATTCAGTGGATGCCATGTCAACCCCATTACTCACACACATGGGGTTAATCATGTGTGGACTTTCAAGAATATTCTAGATGGTCCAAAACCCTAATGTTAATTGAGGGTTGAGGCATGCAAAATCCCCAACACTAACCCTAAATGATTCTTAGGCTATGTTGAATATTGGGCTATTGGGAAAGGAAGGGGTTCCATTCTTTTCATATTGTTGTTGTTCTATAATTGAGAAGAGCATATAGGAGTACGAAATTGAAGCATAACAGAGGAGGCAAAAGATTATGTAGCAACCATTCAGGTAACGATGTCCATGGCATCTCCATAGTGAGTGCCTCTTTCTCTGTACTTGCATTTCATAACAGAGAAAAAGAGAGTAGATCATAGGCCTCACCTTATAGCTTGGTTTTATCCTATAGTGGGTTTCCCAGGTCATATATTGTGTTCATTTGTATGGATGTTGTGTTCTCTTTTTTCCAAGGAAAAAAAATTGTAATTTTATTAATACAAACAAAATTACGCATTTAGATGCCAAAGGAATTCAACAATGCATTTAAGCAATTGTTATAGAAATTTTGTATACTTGCCTTTATAAACATAATTGTAAACTATATCAAGGAAGTTACATCTATATCTCATCATAAAAAAATAAAAATAAAAACATGAAAATTACAACATTAAAAAAATGTAGTCCTAAAAATGTCGATTGTCTTATACATAAAACTAAAGTAGTTAATACAATTAGTTCCAAGGCTCATGAGTGTATTCAATTAAGTGTCCATCCTAGAGTATTGATATAATCTAGATTCCTCAATCCATTCTTAATCCAACTTTTGAAAGTCCACCTGCTATCTTATTCTTGTCCCTATATAAGTGAGGCAATGGTATATGTGAGAAATCTGTAAGTAGATGTTGTACTCCGTCATACAAAGGCTGAAGAGAAATTCCCGAGAATTGTTTCCTTGTGCATCCATTGGATAACCAATAGAGAATCACCAAAATTTTGAATTAGTGATACACCAAATTCTAGGGTTGGCCTCAAAACTAGTTTGAGAGCCATTAACTCGCCATATTTACTAGTGATCCAGATTTATGAGCGGAACAAAAGGAATAATAGACTGAATACAATAACACAGAGATACAAAGAACACCAAAAGATATCTAGTGAACAACAACTTCTATTGAATAAATAAAATAGGTTGAAACTGTAAAACTGCAGAACTGAAAACAAATTGCTCGAATGGTGGTAGCTATCTCTGAGAAGAAATGTGGCTGCTACGCACATCTGTCTGAGAAGAATGAATACAATGAGGCTCCAGAGGCCTTTTTAACATTACTCATGAATGCCCAAACCCTAGACATCCAAAAACCTAACCCTCGAAGATGAAACGCCAAAAGTTATGTGGGCCCCTATGGGTACGTTGGTACCTCAACTTCTCGGGGTCATAACTTTACGACCTTCGTTTTAGGCGCATGATAGCTCATTCGAAAGGTATTTTTGAGAACTACACATTATGTTGTCAAATTCTGACTCTGTCTACTATTTGACATTGGAAATCCAAAAAAAACATTGTTTAGGGCCCCAAAACGACCTTGGAAGTACATAAAGATGTACTAACATGAAAACTTCCAAAATAATCCAATTGGATTAGGTGGGCGACCACCAATATCCACCTAGAAGTTTTGTAGGGCTTCAGGCAGCCCCGAAAGTGTAGAACCCACTATTACAAAGAATTACAGAAGAACGTGCTAAACTAACAATTGTCAGGTGGATCCAGTTGGAATAGGTGGGTGGACACCAATATCCACCTAGCTCAGTCCTCCCCCTTTAGGAAGCAATGGTATCCATTGCATTGAGTTCCCCCATTAGGTGAGTAAACTTTTGTTGAATTTGGCCCCGGGTGAGCCACTTGCCTTGCTGTAGGAGTTGTCTTGCTTTGAAAACCCGATAAAGATGGATCCTCTGCTAGCGAGTGCCCTTGAACTATGTGTCCACTATCTGATCAGTGGATGCATGTTCCATGCAGTCAAGGTTGAGATCTGTTGGTTTCAACTATTCTGCGATCTCTGAGGTGTCCAATAATGGTGGAAAATATGGTCGAAGGAGGTCCACATTGAACACTACCTGCAAGCCAAGGAAGGGTGGAGTGTCCAGCTCAAAAGCATTACTACCCACAGCCTTGGTGATAGTGTATGGCCCATAGTGAAGTGGGTGGAGCTTCCGATGGGGTCTTGTAAGGTGCTCTTTTTGCAAATGTAACTAGACCTTGTCTCCCACCTGAAACAAGTGCAATACCCGGTGTTTATCATGGTGTTGCTTGTACTTAGTAGTGGTTTTCTACAAAATCCCATGGACTTGTTAGCGGATGTGTTGAATCCACTCAATGAATCTGGTGGATTTTTCCGCCTTAGACTGAACATGGGAAGATTTTTCCTGTGTCGTTGCAAGAGGTAGTGCAACAACAATGGGACCAAAGGGTTGTAATCCCAACCCCACTTGAAATGGGTTATGGTTGGTGGAGATATGGAGAGCCCTATTGTAGTTGTGATGAACAGAGGGAATACTCTCGTCCCATGTATGCAGATGCTTAGAGTTGTACATGCACAAGGTGTCATCCGATTGATGACCTATTTCTGGCCATCGGTTTGGGGGTGGAAAGCAGTGGATTTAGTGAGCTTGGTGTCCAACAGTGACCAGAGACTCAACCAAAATGTGCTAAGGAACCTATTTCCCGATATTAGGTGATGGTCTATGGTATCCCAAAATGGACCCACACCCGTTCGAAGAAGAGCTTGGCAATAGTTGTCGTTGTGATGCTCTTCTTACAGGTTGTGATAATGACCATATTCGAAAAATGATAAACCACCACAAACACAAAATCATTGTCATGCTTGGTGGATGGCAGGCCAAACATGTAATCCATTGAGATGGATTCCCAAGGCTTGTCGGGAGTAGAAAGAGGGGTGTATAGGCCCTTCTTCTTGATTGTTGGCTTGGTACTGGCACAGGCAATGCAAGATATGATATACTTGCTGACGTCTTATCGAAGTTTTGGCCAATAAAAATGTTTTTGTAGAACGACCACAATTTTCTCTACGCCAAAATGTCTTTCCATTCGACTGTAGTGAGCCTCCCAAATTAGCATTGTACGTTTTCTTGTGGGAACATATAGGTTGCCCATATGGCATAACAGTCCATCCTAGATGTGAAAATCGGTGACATTTGTTGAAGTACACAAGAGATGATAGGTGGTGGTGAAGTCAGGGTCACACTGATAAAGTTGGGGCCACTCAGACGCCTCATGCCCATAGGAATGGAGCAATGTGGTGAGTGCAACAACGGGAGGGCGACTGAGGTAGTCAGCGACACGATTTGTGCTCCTTGTTTTATACTTGATGTTGATATGTAAATGTTGTAGGTACGTGGACCAATTTTGATTACGGTCGTTCTACAACTTTCCCTATGTCTATATGAACTGCAGAGTCTTGTGATCAGTGTGGATGATTGTCTCCTTTCCCAGAATGTAATGTTTCCATTGACAACATGCTTGCATAATGGAATAAATTTCTTTGTCATAGGGGGGTATTTCTAGACAATATCTGAGAGTGTCTCACTAATGTATGTTATTAGATGACCATGTTGAGTGAGAACTGCACCTACAACATAGTATCATTCTCATTCTCGAACGGTTGTTGCAGATCAAGTAAGGAGAGTATCGGAGATGAGCACAAGCGATGCTTCTGATCATTAAATGCTTATTGTTGTGCCTGTCCCCATGCAAACATTGCTTTGCCACGGCCCTTGGTTACTTGGATGACGACCCATGCAATATGGGCGAATCCCAACACGAACCTTCGGTAGAAGTTGACAAGTCCCAAGAAAATCTGAAGCTGGATTAGTGTGGTCGGGGCTTGATACAGGTGGATATTGGTGGCCACCCACCTATTCCAACTGGCTCCTCTTGTCCATTTTTGTTCAGCATGTTCTTCTGTACTTCTTTGTAATTGTGGGTTCTACACTTCTGTGGTTGTCTGAAGCCCCACACATCCTCCAGGTGGATACTGGTGGCCTCTTGCCTAATCCAAATGGCTTATTTTGTATGTTTTCATGTCAGTGCATCTTGTTGTACTTCCAGGGCCGTTTTGGAAGCCTAAACAATGTTTTTTAGGCTTGCCACAGTCAAATTGTACACTGAGTCAGAGTTTGACAACGAAATGTGTAGTTCTATGAAATACCTTTCCAACGGGCTATCACACGCCTAAAATAGAGGTCGTATGCAAAAGTTACGACGCTGAGAAGTTGAGGTACCAACTTACACCAACTTACCCATAGGGGCCCACATGAATTTTGGCGTTTCACCTTCTACGGTTAGGTTTTTGCATGTTTATGGTTTTGGCATTCATGAGTAATACCAAAAATGCCTCTAGAATATCATTGTAATTCATTATGCTCAGACGGATGCGCGTAGTAGCCACATCTCTTCTCAGAGATAGCTACCACCATTCGAGCAAGTGTTTCAATTCTGCGGTTTTATAGTTTCAGCCTATTTCATTATTCAATAGAAGATATTGTTCACTAGATATTTGTGTTATTCTTCATATCTCTGTGTTTATTGTATTCAGTCTGTTAATCAGTTCATTCCACTCTTAAATCCAGATCAGTGGTATCAGAGCGGTATGCTCTACATTTATTTTTCTTCGTGCATGTCCCCGATAAGCTCTGGGTACAAGAAGTTGGGACTCGAAACATCGAGCCATTTCAATAACGGTCACGCTGAGCCCGAAAACAACCCATGGGAGATGAAAAGAAATATGCTAGAGCAGGAGATCCTATTAAAATGTTGCTCGAGGAAGCCCTCGAACGACAAAGGAATGAAATGATGGAAAACTTCACGCAGATCCTTCGACGACTGCCCACAAAAGAAGCATCTTCATCAAGCAACCATGCAAACCCCTTCAAGGTACAAGTAAATTTTGATATTCCATTATTTGAAGGACTGATAGATGCGGATGATGTATATAAATGGTTGAATCTGCTCGAAAGGGATTTTTCGGTCCACAATTTTTTCGATAGGGAAAATATCACTTTTGCACTCCTTAAGGTCGTTCCCCATGTTAAAGATCGGTGCGATACTTACTCTGAGCAAAGGGTTGAAGAGGAATCTACAATGTTTGTGGTGGCCCTACATGGGATTCCTTCTGGGACGCCATTAAAGAACAATATTACCCTGTTGGAAGCTACGAGGACCAATACACCAGATGGACCGCCCTACGTCAAGAAAGGGATCAGAAAGTACCAGATTTCACCAATATTTTCCATACCCTACGCACCAAATTGGGTATCAAAGACTATGAGTGTCATCTGGTTCTCAAATACCACAGTTATTTGCATAGATACATTCAAACAAAAATGGAGTTTCTAGACATCGCCTCATTGGGCACAACTTATAGATACGTTGTCAAGATCAAGCTGAAATTTAAGCACAAAAAGAGAGAGTTTGGATCTACAAACCCCGCACAACCAAAGCAAGTCAAAGGCAGCCCCAACCCACACAGCAAGGGACCAAGTCGAGATGACCACCCTCAGAACAACCAGTCCAAGCTGCAACACAAGAAGGGAAATGATAAGACAAAGAAGGACATAGGAAAATGGTGTGATCACCATAAAAGCCCTTGGCACAACACCGAAGAATGCCGCTCCAAGTAGTCCCTCATGGCCGAACTAAAGGCTTTCGAGTTAGAGGTCGATTCTGATTCTGAATGAAATCCTGAAGGAGGGAAGCAGATTATTGATGATGAACCCAGTGCCATTGTCTCTACCACCAAAGTCTAGTTAAGCAAACCAGAAGAAACAGAGGAAGGGGAATGCCTCTTTCACTCGTAGATGTGGGTAAAGGGGGATTTGCTTCATTTCATTGTCGATAGTGGTAGCTAGAAGAACCTGATTTCAGCAGAGGTTGTCAAGCGGCTGGACCTCCCAATGACACTGCACCTACAACCCTACACCATCGGCTGGCTTCACCAAGGAAGAGATCTCTGTGTCAACCAACAATGTCGTTTTCCCTACGACATCAAGCCTTTCAAAGATGAGGTACTATGTGATATTGCTCCCTTTGAAGTTTGTGATGTTCTTTTAGGACAACCATATTTGTGGAAGCGTCATGCTGTTTATGAGTCTAGACCTGGTAGTGTTATTATTACTTTGGGTAGACAATTGTACAAGATACCAGAGGTAACGTCGCCTACTATTATTTCTTTAATATCTACTAAGCAATGTAGTAAGGTCATCTCACAGACCGAGAAGTTTGTCTTCTTTGTGATCCGTGCTCACAGTAAGCAGAAGGTCATTGCCACATCTGTGGCCTCTACACAGAGCCTCTCTTTGCAGCAGAAGCAAGTGGACGGGATCATGGAAGAATACAGAGACATATTCTCCTCACCTACAGGGGTATCGACACACTTCCAAGTCAAGCATCCAATTGATCTGACCCCCGACGCACCTCTACCTAACGGACCAGTTTAGCGTTGCTCGTTGATGGAAAATGACAAAATTAGGCATCAGATCCAAGAGTTTCTTCAAAAGGGGAACATCAAGCGCAACTCCTCCCCTTGTGGAAGCTCGATTGTACTAGTGCAGAAGAAGGATGGGACTTGGGGACTCTGCATTGATGATAGAGCCTTAAACAAAATCACAGTCAGGAACTGGTACCCCATTCCCAGGATTGATGACCTTCTTGACCAACTCAAGGGGGGAAATTTCTTCAGCAAGATTGACCTAGAGTCTGGCTACCACTAGGTTCCCATTGAACCAACTAATGTATGGAAGACAACCTTCAAATCTAAAGAAGGTCTCTTCGAATGGCTAGTCATGCCCTTTGGATTAACAAATGCACCAACCACTTTCATGAGGTTGATGGATGATGTACTGAGACCTTTCACCAACTCCTTTATGGTGGTATATTTGGATGACATCCTCATCTTCAACAGAATGTGAGAGGAGCACATGCGGCATGTTCATCAGGTTTTGAGCACTCTGCGGAAACACAAGCTATATGACAACTTGGGAAAATTCTCTTTTGGCATGAACATGGTCCAATACTTGGGATACATTATTGGTGAGAATGGGGTACATGTTGATCCAACTAATATCCAAGTCATTCGTGACTGCCCAACCCCGACCACACTGACCGAGCTTCGGAGCTTCTTGGGACTAGCCAACTTCTACCGACAGTTCGTGTTGGGATTCTCCCATATTGCATGGGCCCTCAGCCAGGTGACAAAGGGCAGTGGCAGGGCCAAGTTCGTGTGGGGGAAGGAACAATAATGAGAATTCGATGATCTGAAGCATCGCTTGTGCTCAGCTCCAATACTGTCCTTGCCTGATCTGCAACAATCGTTCGAGATTGAGATTGATGCATCTGACTATGTTGTGGGCACATTTCTCTCTCAACATGGTCATCCGATGGAATACCATAGTGAGACACTCTCAAATACTATCCGGGAATACCTCGCTTATGACAAGGAAATGTATTCCATTGCACAAGCTTATCATCAATGGAAACATTACATTCTGGGAAAAGAGACGATCATACACATTGATCACAAGCCCCTGCAGTTCATACAGACACAGGGGAAATTGCAGAACGACCGCCATCAGAAGTGGTCCACCTACTTGCAATAGTTCCATCTCAACATCAAGTATAAGACATGTATCTCAAATCATGTCGTTGATTGCCTCAGTCAACCTCCTGTGGCTGCACTCACCACTGTGCTCCATTCCTGTGGACATGAAGCATCAAAGTGGCCCCAAATTTATCAACAAGATCTGGACTTCACCACCACCTATCAGATATTGGTTACATGCGCGATTGTCACCGATTTTCACATTCACAACAGACTCTTATGCCACCTAGGACATCTCTATGTTCCTAAAACCGAGCATGAAAAGTTGATTTAGGAATCCCACTACAGTCGGATAGAAGGACATTTTGGCGTGGAGAAAACTGTGGTCGTTCTTCAGAAACATTTTTATTGACCAAAACTTCGACAAGACGTCAGCAAGTATATCAGATCTTGCACTGCTTGTGCCATTTCCAAGACAACCATCAAGAAGTAAGTCTTATACACCCCTCTTCCTACTCTTGAGAAGCCTTGAGAATCCATATCAATGGATTACATGTCAGGCCTTCCATCCACCAAGCAAGGAAATCACTGTGTATTTGTGGTCGTTCATCGATTTTCGAAGATGGCCATCATCATAGCCTACAAGAAGAATATCACAATGAAAGATACTGCCAAGCTCTTCTTCAAATGAGTGTGGGTCCACTTTGGGATACCACAGACCATCATCTCCGACCGAGACAATAGGTTCCTCAACACATTTTCGTTGAGTCGCTAGTCATTGTTGGACACCAAGCTAACAAAATCCACTGCTTTCCACCCCCAAACAGACGGCCAAACAAAGGTCGTCAATTGGATGATTGTGCACACCCTACGCATGTACAATTCTAAGCATCCACGTACATGGGACGAGAGTCTCCTCTATGTTACAACACAGTTACATCATGGCTCTCCATATCTCCACCGGCCACAACATGGCTCTCCATATCTCCACCAACCACAACCCATTTCAGGTGGGTATGGGATTCCAAGCCTCAGGACCCATTGATGTTGCACTTCCTCTTGCCACCACACAGATAGACTCTTCCCATGATCAGACTGTGATAAAAAAAGCCACCAGATTCATTGAGTGGATTCAGCACATCCGCCAATAGGTCCAGGAGATTTTGCAAAAATCCAATGCTAAGTACAAGCAGTGCCATGATCAACACAGGGTACCACACTAGTTTTAGGTTGGTGACAAAGTCTGGTTACATTTGTAGAAGGAGCGTCTCACCGGGCCCCATCGGAAGCTTCGCTCACTTCGTTATGGGCCTTACACTATCACCAAGGATGTGGGTAGCAATGCTTTTGAGCTCAACACTCCACCCTTCCTTGTCTTGCATCCAATGTTCAATGTGGACCTCCTTTGACCATATTTTCCACCACTAATGGACACCTCAGAGATCGTAGAACAACTGAAACCAACAAAGCTCAACCCTGACTTCATGGAACAAGCAGTCACTGATCAGATAGTGGACACACAGGTCAAGGGCACTCGTTGTCAAAGGATCCAACTTTATCGGGTTGTCAAGGTAGGGAAACTCCTACACTAAGACAAGTGGCTCACCTGGGGCCAAATCTAGCAGAAGTTTAATCACCTGATCGGGGAACTCAACGCAATGGAGACCATTTCTTCCTAAGGGGGGAGGATTGATCCAAGTGGATATTAGTGGCCACCCACCTATTCCAACTGGCTCCTCTTGTTCGTTTTTGTTCAACACGTTCTTATGTACTCTTTGTAATTGTGGGTTCTACACTTATGGGGTTGTATGAATCCCCACACATCCTCCAGATGGATACCGGTGGCCTCTCGCCTAATCCAAATGGCTTATTTTGTATGTTTTCATGTCCGCACATCTTGTTGTACTTCCAGGGTTATTTTGGAGGCCTAAACAATGTTTTTTTGGCTCACCACAATCAAATTAGACATAGAGTTAGAGTTTGACGACCAAATGTGTATTTCTCTGAAAGACCTTTCCAACGGGCTATCACACACATAAAACGAAGGTTGTATGCAAAAGTTATGACCTTGGGAAGTTGAGGTACCAACTTACACGAACTTACCCATAGGGTCCCACGTGACTTTTGGCGTTTCACCTTCTAGGGTTAGGTTTTTGGATGTCTAGGGTTTTAGAATTCATGAGTAACATCGAAAAGTCCTCTAGAGCCTCATTGTAATTCATTTTGTTCAGACAGATGCACGTAGCAGCCACATCTCTTCTCAGAGATAGCTACCACCATTCGAGTAAGTGTTTCAGTTCTTCAGTTTTACAGTTTCACCTTATTTCATTATTCAATAGAAGATATTGTTCACTGGATATCTATGTTATTCTTCATATCTTTGTGTTTATTGTATTTAGTCTATTAATCATCATTCTGCTCCTAAATCCGGATCAGGGTTGGCCAGTCACGAATGACTTAGATCTTAGCTGGATCCGCATGTACCCAATGCTCATCAACAATGTAGCCCAAGTATTGGACCCTGTTCGTGCCAAAGGAGCATTTTTCCAAGTTGGCATAGAGCTTGTGGTGTCACAGAGTGCCCAAAACTTGTTGAATATGCTACATGTGCTCCTCCCAAGTTCTGTTGAAGATGAGGATGTCATCCATATATACCACCACAAAAGAGTTGGTGAAGGGTCTCAATACATCATCCATCAATCTCATGAAAGTTGTTGGTGCATTTGTTAAGCCAAAGGGCATGACCAACCATTCAAAGATACCTTCTTTAGATTTGAAAGTTGTCTTCCATACATTAGGTTGTCCGATGGGAACTTAGTGGTAGCTAGACTTTAGGCCAATCTTGTTGAAGAACTTTTCCCCCTTGAGTTGGTCAAGAAGGTCATCAATTTGGGGAATTGGATACCGGTTCCAGACCGTGATTTTGTTTAATGCTCTGTAATCAATACAAAGCCGCCAAGTCTCGTCTTTCTTTTGCACAAGCACAATCAGTCTTCCACAAGGAGAGGATATGGATTGGATGTTCCCCTTTTGAAGCATCTCTTGGATATGGTGCTTGATTTCGTCATTTTCCATCAGCGAACAACGATAGACTAGTCCATTAGGCACCGGGGGTTAGATCAATTGGATGTTTGACTTGGCAATGCATTGGTACCCCAGTGGGTGAGGAGAAGATGTCTTTGTACTCTTCCATGATCTCGTCCACTTTCTTCTGCTGCAAAGAAAGTGTTGGCACAGGGGCAAACCCAGGGTTCAATGCTACAACAACGCAACAACAAAACCCTAACTACCGACCCTTTCGGCAACACCTGCGAAGTAGATGAAGTCTCACCCAAGGTAGAGGCAAGGGCAGTTGCAGGACTCAGGTGTCTCCAACCTTAGCTGGGACACAGATCTGTGATTGTAATACTTAACAGGGCACTTAGTATCGACAATTCATCAATATTCAACCACTATCTACTTCGCAGATAAAACAGAGCATCACATCATTCATCCAGATTTGATGTATCTAAGCACTTATAATAGAGAAGTAGGTTAGATCTAACAAATCTAGGCACTAAGCACATTCATATAAGCCAGATCTAACATCCATATACATTATTAGCACAAAGCATAAATAGATCTATCTATCTATATCAAAGCACTTAGCAAATAAAGACATAAACACATCAAGACATCACATAAAGTAGAGCAACACAAGATATATGTGGTTCACCCCCATCCTAGGGATACATCCACCAACTCTTCTTCTTTATTAGCTTCTTCAATAGGTTACATGCAAAGGGCCTCAAAACCTTACTTCGCATAGGACATGAGATCTGCTCAGCTCACTAGATCCTCCTTCCCCAAGTAGATCTAAGCACACAGCCTTCCACAACCTCTTACAATGACTTGCACTTAGCTCTGCAAGTCTCACACAGTAGGCACAGAGCACTTACAATCCTTCAATCACATAGATCTAGCACTTAGCCATTCGTAACTCTTCTACATCTATATTCACTACATCACCTTAGCATCTATTTATACTTTACAAAATAGGCCTAAACATGGGTAAACCCATGGGCCGACATCACATACCCGTTACATAATCCCAAATCCCAAAAGGGACCCAAAAAGGGGCTAATATCCTGCGATCTCTGCTTCGTCTTGCGCTCCTCCTTTGACAGGCTGTCGAAGTCCCAAAATAGATCAAACTTGACCAAGGATCTCCCAAAACTTGGTCAAGGGCCAACAAAGAGGCTCTGTGTTAAGCCCTAACATTAGCTCATTACCCATTAATTGGGGTATATTACATTAGTAATGTTATTTTATTTATGTCAGCTTTATTCCATTAGTTGTAATTATACCTCCTAGTCTTCTATATATACCAAGGAGACATTTTCATTTGGAGTCATCTTGTACTTGAACATTTATGTGGGGTAAAAGGAGGTTGCCCCCTCGAAGAGGCTTATTATCTGAAATTATATATTTTTCAAGGCGTTGAGTACTTATTTTGAGGTTTTTCTATGCTATATTGATATTTGGTTCTTAACATATGGTATCAGAGCTCAAGGTCCTGGGGTTTCGCTGCTACATCTGAGACACCTTGGCATTTTTTCTATAACTTTTTTTCTACAATGTTCCAAAAGAAATGACTTGGAGGATATTTAGTAGATGGATCAAGGTACGTTGGGTTAAAATTTCAGTTCATGAGGCCTTATACTTTTGGAGATACAGCCTGTGCCAGATAGGGTTTTGGAATCATCCTGAACTGAGTCATTGCGGAATTTTCGCTATAAAAATTTTTCTGTAACGTTTCAAACCCTGAAATCAGGAGGATATTCACATAAATTAGTAAGGTATCTGTGGTAAAACTTTTAGCTTCTGGGTCATCTTACATTTGTAGATACACCCTGTGGAAGATAGGGTATCTGACTAGTCCTATTGACTAGTCTCAAGAAGGTGTTCCAGGTAAAACAATCATAACTTCTTCCTAGAGTATCCAAATTGAGTGAAACCAATTTCATTGGATAGTGGATAGTCTGTAGTATTTCTAGTACGAATTTTGGAATTTTATATCAATTATTTTGTGCGGGGAATGCTATACAAGTGAGATCTCCTGGAAAGGCCAAAAATCAGCAAGTTGTGGGGAGGTTATTGTAAATTCCACTTGCCACATCCAATTTTGATCAGACTTGTAGCATTACAGAGAAGAAATATCAGAGAAATACATAAAAGAAATTTTCATACCCAGAAGGGTCGAAACTTGGGAGATACAACAGAAGAAATATTGTCTAGCAGAACCACCTCAAAATCAAGGTTCAAAAGTGATACTTGGCCAACATGCCACCCAAAAAGGGAACTTCTACAC
>ML778531.1:1423909-1441062 GCA_009831015.1 Picea engelmannii
GGGGCATGTTAAGCCCTAATATTGGCTCATTACCCATTAATTGGGGCATATTACATTAGTAATGTTATTTTATTTATGTCGGCTTTATTCCATTAGTTGTAATTATACCTCCTAGTCTCCTATATATACCAAGGAGACATTTTTATTTGGAGTCATCTTGTACTTGAACATTTATGTGGGGTAAAAGGAGGTTGCCCCCTCGAAGAGGCTTTTTATCTAAAATTATCTCTTTTTCAAGGCATTGAGTACTTATTTTGAGGTTTTTCTATGCTATATTGATATTTGGTTCTTAACACTCTATGTAGAGGTCACAAATGTGGCGGTGACCTTCTTCTTAGTGCGAGCATGGATCACAAAGAAGACGAACTACCCAGTTTGTGAAATGACCTTACTGCATTGCTTAGAAGATATTAAAGAAATAGCGGTATGCAGTGCTACCTCTGGTATCCTATACAATTGTGTACCCAAAGTAATAATAACAGTGCAGGGGCTAGAGTCATACACAACATGTGGCTTCCACAAATATGGTTGGCCTAAAAGAACATCACAAACTTCAAGGGGAGCAATATCACACAATACCTCATCTTTGAAGGGCTTGATGTTGTAGGGCAGAAGGCACTATTCCCTGAAGTAGAGATATTGTCCTTTGCGAAGCTAGCCGATGGTGTAGGGCGGCGGGTGCGGTGTTAACGCCAGGTCTAGCCGCTTGACGACCTTTGCTGCAATCAAGTTCTTCTAACTGCTGCTATCGACAATGAAATTTAGCGGAGTCCCCTTTACCCACATTTGTGAGTGAAAGAGGCGTTCCACTTCCTCTGGTTCTTCTGGTTCGCTTGGTTGGACTTTGGTGGTAGTGATAGTGGCACTGGGTTCGACATCGATGATCCGCTTCCCATTTTATGGATTTGATTCGGAGTCAGAATCTACCTCTGACTTGGAAGCTTTCAGTTTGACCACTAGTGAATTCTTGGAGCGACATTCTTTGGTGTTGTGCCATGGGATTTTATGGTATTCACACCATTTTCCCGTGTCTTTATTTGACTTCTCATCACCCTTCTTGGTTGGGGTTTGGACTGGTTGTCATGAGAGTGGCCATCTTTGTTTTGTCCCTTGTTTTGTGGGTTGGGGCTACCCTTGCCCTGCTTCGGTTGTGAGAAGTTTGAAGATCAAAACTTTCGCCTCTTCTGCTTAAATTTCTGCTCGTTCTTAACAACATATCTATAAGATGCACCTAATGATGCGATGTCTAGAAACTCCATTTCTGTTTGAATGTATCTATGCAGACAACCGTGGTATTTGAGCACCAGACGTTGTTCAGAGTCTTTGATACCCAATTTGGTGCACAAGGTATGTAAAATATTGGTGAAAGTTGGTAATGTCTGGTCCCTTTCTCGACACAATGTGGTCCATCTTGTGTACTGGTCCTCGTAGCTTCCAACAAGGTAGTATTGTTCTTTAATGGAATCCTTGAAGGAACCCCATGTGGGGGTGACTACAAATATTGTAGATTCCTCTATGGCCCTTTGCTCAAAGTAAGTATCCCATTAGTCCCTTAACATGGGGAAGGCCTTGAGGAGTGCAAAAGTAATCTTTTCCAAGTCGAAAAATTTGTGGACCGAAAAATACCCTTCGAGCAGATTCAACCATTTATCTACAACATTCACATCTATTGGTCCTTCAAATAATGGAATATCAAAATTTACTTGTACCTTGAAGGGGGTTGCATGGCCGCTTGATGAAGATGTGTCTCCTGTGGGCAGTTGCCGAAGGATCTGTGCAAAATTGTCCATCATTTCATTCCTTTGTCGCACAAGGGCTTCTTCGAGCAACATTTTAAAAGGATCTCCTGCTCCATCATCTTTCTTCTCATCCCCCATGGGTTGTTGTTGGGCTCAGCGTGGCCGATCTTGCAAAGGCTCGATTGGTTCAAGTCCCAACTTCTTGTACCCAGATCTTGTCGGGGACATGCATGAAGAAAAATAAATGAAAAATAGACCGCTCTGATACCACTGATCCAGTTTTATGAGTAGAACGAAAGTAATAACAAACTGAATACAAGAACACACATATATGGAGAACAACAAAAGATATCCAGTGAACAATAACTTCTATTGAATAAATAAAATAGGCTGAAACTGTAAAACTGCATAACTAAAAACAACTTGCTCGAATTTTAACATTACTCATGAGTGCCAAAACCCTATACATCCAAAAACTTAACCCTAGGAGATGAAACACAAAAAGCTATGTGGGCCCCGATGGGTAAGTTGGTACCTCAACTTCCCGGGGTCGTAACTTTTGCATACGACCTCCGTTTTAGGCGCGTGATAGCTCGTTGGGAAGGTATTTTCGAAAACTACACATTACATCATCAAACTTTGACTTTGTCTACAGTTTGATTGTGGCAAGCCAAAAAAACATTGTTTAGGGCCCCAAAACGATCCTGGAAGTACAAAAAGATGTACTAACATGAAAACTTCCAAAATAAGTTAGTTGGATTAGGTGGGCGGCCACCAATATCCACATGGAAGCTATGTAGGGATTCAGACAACCCCAAAAGTGTAGAACCCACAATTACAAAGAATTATAAAAGAATGTGTTGAACTAACAATAGTTAAGAGGAGCCAGTTTGAATAGGTGGGTGGCCACCAATATCCACCCGGAACAACCAGTTTCCTAACTAGTTCTAGCTTTGAAAAGAAATGTTATGATTTGAAGATGCATATAAAATTCCCCCTGATCCTCCCTTAGGAGGGATCCCCTATGATGCAACATCAAATTATTCCCATGGGATGTCTTTGTTAATTACCTCTTCTTTCTGATTATGAGTTTTTTTTTTGAATATGTGGGTAAGCATTTAATATGTTTAGGTCCTAGATTGCACATTTGAGAGGTAATGTCTCTTTTCCTTGAAACAACTTCAAGTTCATGGCTAACCAGAATCACCGGGCTATGTTAATAAGAAGGGCTCTAATATTGTTCGTATCCTTTTTGGAACATTAGGAGATAAAATCCTCTTCTATACCTTCACCTACCCAATCATCCTTTCCACCTCTTTCCATACCTCCTTGGTATAAGGGTAGTTCAAGATTATATGTACAGTGGTTTCTTTTGTTTGTTGACATAAACTACACCACCCCGACCCAATCAAATTCCTCTTTGGTAGGACCTCCCAAGTGGGTGCACTATTGTTTAAAATCAACCACTTGAAGATCTTGTTTTTTGAAGGGCACTTTAATTTCTAGATGGTTTTCCACCACCAAATCATTTGTCTTTCCCTTCCTTCCTCAGCTAGAGCTTTGCAACCTATTATAGAAACATAGGTTCCTCCTACAATTAGCGACCAAATTAGCTAATCTTCATCTTCTCTTATTCTAACATTATCGTCCTTTAATATGTATGTGTATCTCTTCCATGACTCGGCATATTCTTCCCCCAATCCTATCTCCTCCCAATATAGCTAATGTTGTTGCCAAATTGTTGACCTTTCCCAGTTCACAACTTGTCTAAGCATATAATAACCCTTGCTTCTTAACTCCTGTATCATCCGAGGGGGTAATCTGTGCAATCCTTTTCTTCCTACCCATTGATCAAGTCCAATTTGTACTTTATCTCCTTTACCAATTTGCCAAATCAACTAGTTGCCAGCTAAATGGAATGCATAATTAATAACTTTGCAGATTATTGAAGCATTATGTGCTTGTTTTATAGGATTTCTTACCCAATCCTCCATAGAATTAGGACAATATACTTGGCCCTTATTACTTGTACCCATAGCTCTGATGCTTGTATTAACATCCACACATTTTTTGCAGCAAGTACATTGGAGAAGAGAACAAGGTTCTTTAGCCCCAACCTCTGTTGGCTTTTGGTAAAGCCATTATTTTCCATGAAGCCGACACAAACCCTTTCTTCATTTGATCTCCTAACCAAATGAATTTATAGCATAGTTTCCTAATAGTTTCCAGTGCTCCCTTTGGGACCCATGCGAGCAATATCTAGTAAATTAGAATCGCTTTCGATACTTCTTTTACTAGTACCAGATGACCCCCTCTAGAGAGCCATCGATTGCACCACGTGTTTGACTTTTTTTCCACTTTAACAATCAACCACTATCAGACACATTTTTTGTATAGGTTTGGATTAAAAAAGAAACCCAAGTACCTCAACCCCTGATCCAAATCTGTCATCTCATAAGGAAATAATTGAGTAAAGTGGTTCTTTACTTGCTCAATTATCCCCCATGGAGTTATCGTATATTTCTCAAGATTTGTTATCATGCATGTTGCCTTACATAATAAATTAAAAAAACCTTTGAACTTCTCAATTACATGTTTAGTGCCTTCATAGAAAATCAATATTTCATCTACAAACAATACATGTGTGATATTGCAGGTTGCTCCAATATTTACTCCTTTGAAACTACGATTTTATGCCACCTATTTAATTAACCTACTTATCCCCTCAACAATTAATATGAAGAGAAGAGGGGATAAGGGACAAACTTATCCAATACCTCTTCCTATCTGGAAGAAAGGGGATGTCACTCCATTTAGTAATATAACAAAAGATATTGATGTTATGCAACTCATCACCCATACAACAAACTGATGATAGAAATTCAAATGTATAAGAATAAGTCTTAAGGTAAAACCAACTTACCGTGTCATATGTTGTGGATATGTCCACTTTAATCACCATTGAGCTTTGGTTCCTATTACCCCCCCTATCACCTAGGGATAACTAGAGGAGATCATGTCTCATAGTACACAATGAAGATAGTGATCCTATAGATGATCATCACATTCTGTACATATAAAAACCCTTCATATGCTTCCCCCCTCATCCATCTTAGCGCATTTCACTTGATCAACATGGTTCATCTAATGATGGTGGTCCAACACACATGAGGTACACTAGTCATTATTTCATATAAAGTGTCACATTTAATGCATTAGGCACTTAAGTGAGGATAATAGGTTGAAGTTAGATAACGGATCATGATTGCTTGGAAGTTATGTTTTTTTCCTTGTTTCATCTTGGTGGTCATCATTTGTGTCCTAGTCCAGTGTTGTCACTCTTAAGGGAATATGGGTACTACTGGGAGGTCTTGATATGGGTAACATACCACTCCCTTCCATACTTAACACTTTTCATCTTGATTCCTTTATTTGTCCCATATTTTGGTAATGGTTGTTACATGTACACCCAAAAGGTTCGTGCTTTCATTTTGCTATAAAAAAAAAGGATAGAATGTCTAAATTGATACAACTGCTAAATAATAACAAGAAATCATATTATTAAAAAAAAAAAAAATATTTGAATAATAAATGACCGAGTCAAAAGCCAAAAGTTAACTTGAGCTTTGCTTCCTCACCATGAGCCGATTGCCCCTAGTCCTAGTACGCTAAATGCACATCAATTAAAAGAACTCAGTCACCGTAAAAAAAATAATGAATGCTTGAAACATGAAAAGGGGACTTGCAAAGCCATAAAAGAATATCGGGGTTTGGAATACACACTATCGAGGTTTGATGTAAACAATATGGACGAAGTTATATATACGGAACAGGCAGGCAGTTAACTTCGCCTATCTTGCTCTTCACAGCGACAAACACAGAGACTGTATATATCGATCCGACCGAATTCTACTGAAAATATTTGCAAGTGAGTTGGAAGAAGCAGAGCACATAAATTAGAGAGATATGGCTGCAAATCCGAAAGCAGCCGGGCAGGCACATGCACCTCCACCACCTCCCCTTCCTCAGTTGAATCCGGGATTACAGCAGCAACTGAACCTTGAAGACGTCAGGCATCGAGCCCAGGACCTCTTGAACGCCATCTCCCGAATTCGCCAACATTTGGAAGCCAATCAGAACGTTAAATGGTGAGTGCTCGCCCCCAGCGTTTCCTTTCTGTTCTACATTTAAGTATTTATTGTCAAAAACAAAATCCAGATTGAACTCATACTCGGAATCAGTTTTTTTTTTTTTTTCTGTAAATACAGTAAAATATGTTCTTTCACATAGTTGCTTTGATCTCTAGTCCAACTAAACGCCTGAATTTGCCTGCACGGGTCATTGTCGTGGTGACATTTTCTCTAAATTCCAATTTATCGGAAGTGTTCAATGCTCAGGGCTGCTCAAATATAACTTTCTTTATGCTTTTATTAGTCACCCACGTTCTCATCATGGTTGGGGAGGCCCGCAACAACCACAATTGCGGATATTTTATTATCGAGTTCTATATGCTTATGATTTTGCTAATAGCAGTTACAGTGACCCCTGGCACTCTCTAAACCACTTTCCTAGAAGGATCCAATGAAGCCACTAGAAGTTGGGGAGGGTTGAATGGTAAATGCCCATTACTCCACCTCAGCCTGACCTGACTCTACCTGTTTGGATGTTGCCTTGTTGCAGGGTAGCTTATGTATTCACCTGTATGGTGCATGTAGTGAAATTAGACATCACCTAAGATTTGGTGATATTCGCAGAAAGTCATCTTTTAAGTTGTATGCACAACCTTCTTATTTACCTAAAGAGGCAAAGGCACCAATCGCAGCAGCGAAATCAATTGATTAATAACCCGAAGCAGAGCAAGCCCCTGGTACACTCGTGTTGGGATGAGACTTGAGCTTGGCCGTTGGTCTTCCAAAAGTATCTTTCTTGTGCCTCGATTGGAGTAGTTTCCTTCCCTCGGTGATCTCAATTAGGGCAGCGTTGCAAGGTGCTTGTTACAGAGTTATACTAAAGTGGCGTTACTAGAACAAGTCTTGATATTGTGGAGATTGTTGGCAAAGTGGACTGGCAAACATTGACAATAAATATTTTATAAACAATGTGATTTTTGAGAGGCTTGATTGGAAAATTGCAGTTTGTACACAAAACTCACACAGTTCACTGTCATTCTAATTCTATGTTTGATTTTGAGTTGGCAAACATCAGGTTTAAAACATAACTCTAGTTATGTTAGACAGTCAAATCACGGTAGGAATAGAAGTAGGTGGACATTTTAGGATATTTCCATGGCAGACGACTTACAATGAATTAATTCAAGTTAGCTTAGTCAAAACCTCTTGCACATGGATATGGATCCTTATCCAAAAGACCAAACTAGGGTCTTTGGCAAGGTATTAACATTTGTCGATTTGAATTAGGTGCCAAATTTATGCAGTTTGAACAATTATTGATTTGATAGAAATATTGGTAATTTCAAAGCCTGGATGATTTAAACAACAAATCACAGTAGAAGGAAGGAGGGAATATCCTTAAAGCTTGATTTTTCACCTAGCATAACAGAAGAGAATCACCAAAACCATGCCATAAGCAATGTTGTTGGATTGAATATAATACTGTATTGCAAACAAAAGGGCGAGAGCTTCATGTCAAGCTGGTACAAATAACCTAGAACATTAAAGATAATTTTGATTTGGACCTTAGCATTGATAATCAAACATTACTATACATTATAAATCTGTGAATCTGTAGGCTATTCATGATATGAAATAGAGAGTCATTTGCAGATTATAATAATAGCTGACCAAAGACAAGTCAACAACATATACTAGTTCTAATTTATAGGCAAAAAGGCAGATATAAAGAGCGAATATTGGATGCAAAACATGTCCTTGCCAGCAGGCATATCATAAAAGAAACCTTCCAAATCCAAAGCCAAGATGATTACAAATAAAGGCTTGGGTGAGTGCTTAGGTTGTGAATCACTGACTATTGATACAATGATAGAGAACCCTTGACCAATGCTTCTCCTATGAAATGTTACACACAACTTGAGGTAGTTGAAGTCACCAAATATTATATAGAACGATATTATTTGCACACATTCCAATTCTACCTGAATTGCAACATGTAATTATATAGGGAAACGAATATATTCCAATGTCTGACTTCTATTAGTTATACGGATGATTAAGCTACTCCATGTTCATTATTGGCACATTTTTCTAGGGACAAGCATTAAATGAAATACGAGATTTTGAAATTGGTTAAAGTTACTTTTCCCTTTTCCTTCTGTTTTCTTCTATATTAGTAGTAGAGCTTCTTTATCTTTTATCCCTCTTTTAGAATTGATCCAGGAGTTTCTTTTGCACTCCCACGTTGTACCTACACTGGATGTAATCTTTTAGTCCCATTGACCTACCTTTGTGGTCATCTGTTGGACACTGATAAATTGTCTTATCTTATAGTCTATAATTTATAGAGTGTGTATATAAGTTAGCAGACAAGTATTTATTGTTTGTCAGCCTTTGACATATGCTTGTATGCTTTCGAAGTTTTTAGTAATGTATACATAAGTCTATTGCATAAAACAATAGAATTCAAAAAGTTAGAGCATTAGATTGGTTTTGACATTTATTACTTCCGTAACAGGCAGGATGTGCTAGGTCAATTTTCTGTGGTGAATATGGGTTTGGTCACCATTGTGGAGGATATTAAAAAGGTTTCAAAAGCATTTGTTGTATATCCAAAGAATGTAAACCAAGAAAATTCCACAAGTAAGTAACTTGTTCTGTGACCACTCGTAGATAAGTTGTCTTTAAAGAAGCTATGTTTGCAGAATATATTTTTGTAATCTTTTCATAGAAGAATATAAATGTTTTTGTTCAGGGTAAATGTGCTTTCATTAATTTGGATGAACCAAAATATAATGGTTCAAGTATGTATTAATTTTAGGTGTCTTTTGCAGCAATTGTAAAACTTCTTGTAGCTTGCAGTTTCTTAATTAGAATTCATGAAAACTGGATGAGTGGTTATGATTCATGAACATGTTGACAATTTATGAAGCCTAATAATCATGTATTTATTTTTGCTTTGTGAGGGTACCCCTTGAATAAAGGATTATACTCCCGTTGAAATTGGGAAAATTGTTTTATGATTATTGGGCTAAAGAAAGAAAACAATATTCGCAAGAAGACTAAGGTCACTTACTAAATTGTGAGTGTGACTTGCTTACATAATTAGTATTCATTTCATAATAACGGCTTGTTTTAAAGTTGTTGGCTGAAAGGAGTGAAGGATCATAACCAAGAGTATCTGAGTAAATTAAAACCACAAGTCTACCTGACTGACAAAGTAGCAGTCAGAATTGGAACTAGACTGGAATAAAATTCCGAAAATCATGAACCGGAACCGTTTTAGAAACATGCTTTGATACCATGTTAGAAAAACATGCCCTGGTACATGTTAGAGAAAGGTATTGAGCATCATCATCAATACGTGATTAACATAATAACCCAAGCAAGTATAATTACCAAATGCTAAAAGATAGCCCTCATGGGGTAGAAAACTCTACTCCAAAGAATATATCTTTATCAATCTCTAAACCCTATTACAATAAGGCTCCAAGACTCCTCAAGCATAGAACTCATAATGATCCACCACTGCTGGACGAGTAAAGTGGATGATTAAAGACCTCAAGTGCTCCTCAATATATAAACCTCAATACTGAGAAGGCCACTTCACATAATGGATCTGGGATAAATAAATTTTGCCTACCAAATAGCTTGGTCTCCCATATTAAGGATCAAGGAGCCACATAGCGGCTTATTTTAAGTAACAAGCGTCACAGGTACCCATTTGTAAGTTGGCAATTAATGGACTTGTTACCCCTCATATAGCTTGAGGATTATTCCAGATTGAAGACCTTGCCCAAGCAGGCTGCGTATGGAGATTTTTTGGCTTTAGAGCCTGTTACCCCTCATTTTGTATGAGGCATACACTTGTGATTTTAATCACAACATGTCACATGATTGTGGGATGACACTAATGGAGCATTTGATGGATTAGGGGTACATGCACTTGGATTGGAGTATAGTACTTCAGTTGGTGATTTTTGTTTCGACACTTTTGGTTGTAGGAGATCCATTTGTTCTCATCTTTGGATTGGTTGTCATGCTTGATGTTGGTGCTCTCTTCATATTGCATATCTTTTGTTGATGGATCAACCTCTTAGTGGATATTTGTTGAATTTTCACTATGCTAGGCTCAAGCATGAGGTTTATTTCATTTTAGTCATGTACTTGAACTATAAACAAATGCAGCTACACCATTCACAATTGCTGCAATAACCAAGATCACAAGAAGAAATACCATGCACAAGAACACAAGAAATATTCTGGGAAAACCCTTCTCAACAAGGGAGAAAAACCCAACAATCCTTTGCTATATTCTCAAGAGAAGATCCTCCAACCATGAAACCCTAATGCACATAAGAGGGTGCTCTACTTCCTTGAAACTTGCGCCCAAGAGAGGTGCACACTTCAGCCCTAGAAATGCACTTGTTGAAATTTCCAAATGAAAAGTGACTTTTGTGTGTTGTGTGTTTCCTCAATGGGAAAATTACCTTTATTTATACTAGACTGGACAAACCAAAAATGGTGTCTATTGGCACAACAGGGCCGACCTCAATAACTCATAATAATTAATTATTACAATAACCATTAATTATCTTTTACATATGGTGGAGCCGATCTGTACCCTTTTCATCACAATTAGGGTTACAGGTAAATCTCACTCTCTGATAATATAGCAAGGGATGTCACCCACCCACTAGTGCTCAACCACTAGGGGCACGTCCTCTCGTGCTTAGTGACATGGATGTCCTACTCAACAGATCTCTATCTCATTGAGTCACACAGGAGAATCATCTGGAGTACCACATCGTCTCAACTCTCTGCACAAAGGTGAACGACACACCCATCACATGGGCACCTTCACCCCTCACAGGGGTACACATCGTTTCATTTCAAACGACACACCCATCTTATGGGCATCCTCACCCCACAAAAGGGCATACACATCGATACACCCATCTTATGGGCATCCTCACCCCACACAGGGGCACACAACGTCCCATCTCAGTCTCAGAGAGGAACGACACACCCATCACATGGGCACACCCAACACATGGGCTCTCTCACAGGCCGACTCACTCAGTCTGTGTCCTGGAGGATGTCTCACGAAGCTATAATCATCAACACTCCCTCTCAGCTAGGGAGGCATTCTCCACCAGGCCAAGTCTCTCACGGAAGTACTCGAACTTCGTCTTGGCAAGCAGTTTGGTGAAGATATCTGCAATTTGCTCATGTGTAGGAAGGTACTGCATGTGTACTTCTTTTCTCTGCACCATGTCTCTGATATAATGATATTTTATCTCAATGTGTTTCGATCTATCTTGAAACACAGGGTTCGCAGAGAGCTTCACACAGCTCTGGTTATCACAATGAATAATGGTAGGATCCATCTCATGATCAAATAAATCTGTCAGGAGCTTGCGAAGCCACACTGCTTCGTGGACTGCCACACTCAATGCTATATACTCTGCTTCTGCGGTACTCAAGGCCACAGAGCTCTGTTTCCTGCTGCACCAGGAAACCATGGTAGACCCCAAGGTAAAACAACAATCGGATGTGTTGTTGTGGTCCACTGCGCTCCCTGCCCAATCTGCATCGACATATCCCTGCAAACTCAAGTCTACATTGGAGGCATATCTCATGCCATATCCAAATGTGCCTCGTAGATATCTCAATACATGCTTCGCTGCTATCCAGTGAGTTTGTCTCGGCTGACTCATGAATCACGAATCCCTCTGGTTGCTTGATGTAAACTCCTTCCTCAATCTCACTATTGAGAAAGGCTGTCTTTACATCCATCTGATGTAGTTTCCAACCCATAGATTTAGCTAGTGTAATGATAGTATGGATGGAAGTGTATCGGGCTACAGGAGCAAATGTCTCCTCATTATCAATTTCCTCTACCTGTGAAAATCCTCTGGCTACAAATCTCGCTTTGTACTTCTCGACACTTCCATTAGCTGCATACTTGATCTTATAGATCCACTTGGAAGTCACTACAAACTTCCCTTCTGGTCTCGGAACAATATCCCACACACATCATTCTTCACGATGGACCGATACTCTTCTGTCATGGCATCTTGCCATACCTGTTGACTTGTTGCTTCCCCATGGCAAGAAGACTCGGTATCAATGATGTGGTTCATGGCTGCAAAATAGCTCAAAAAAATCTCTTTGGTCTCTTGCTTTCTTGGAATGTGCCTCAAGGAGCTGCATGTCCCTCTGCTTCCTGCTGAGTTTGTTGAGCCCAGGTAGACCTTTTATGGCCTACTGCAATGTCTCTGGGAACATCAATTGGAGCAATCTGGATCAACTGGAACAATGGCTATCTCCCTCTGAACTGCTGAAGGGGAGAAGGTATTTTCCTTTTTCTCAAATAGTTTGATTCCCTCTAAAGTCTGAAGGATAGACATCTTCCTTCTGTGTTTCTAACCTGGAGATATCTCATGTCTTCTCAGGTCCTCTACTGACTCTATAGTACTAAGATAATAACCAAGATGGCCTCCCATAGGGATAACAACCAAAATGGCCTCCTGTACTAGGATAATAATGAATCAAGAAAAATTGGACTCCCGTACCAGGGATAATGGTCCAATTTATGAGGGCTCCCACACCAGAGATAATACCCTTTAGTATCAAAATGTAATCAACTACAGGTTAATGATTAAATCAATTAAGGAATGTAGTACAACAACTTACCCTAGTCTACAGTCATGCTCAATCTTGTATTTGGTCTTCTTGAGAAAGGTTTAGAGGAAGTAATCCTCATCTCTCATGTCTTCCTCTTTCTGAGGTGGGTCTTGATCAATGTCAGCGGTGGAAGCATATTGTCTTCCTTTCTTTCTGGTAGGACAATTTCTCGCAAAGTGTCCATACTTGTCACATCCGAAGCACTGGATCTTTGACATGTCTTTTCTTCAATCATAACCTGAAGTTGATGAAGTCTTCTCGTCTTTGAATGTTTGCCTGAAGTTTCTTTTATTTCTTCCTCCTTTCTTTGTATGAAGTGAAGAGCATGATTGTCATCATGAGGGGAGTCTTCCACTCCTCTAGCTATACGTCTAATTTCTTCTTGGGTACAGTCTGTCCACAGACGATCAAAAGTAGGTAGTTTTTCTCTTCCATTGATACTTTGAAGAAATGGTTCCCAATGTTTTGGAAGATTATTGAGAGTGGTCAAAACAAGTTCTCTGTCTGATATGATTTCTTCAATGGCACCCAGCCGATCTCTGATCTCTGACATGTTCATAAAGAAGGCAGCAACGGTGTCACCTTTTGTCATCTTGATATTTTGAAGCTGGCCCTTCAATGTAAGCTCTAAGGGTGTTGTCACTCTCAAACATATTCTTCAATGCTTCATACATTTCATAGGCTGTCTTCAGGTTGGAAATACGAGGCAGGAGATGATCTGTTACTGAGTAGATGATTATCTTCCTTGCCTTGACGTCATCTTCCTTCCTTTCTTCCTTCTCTTCATCGGTAGCTGTCTCTGGTAAATCTTTTTGTATTGTCCACTATAGATCTTCCTCTTCAAGAGTGATCTGTAGTCTTGACTTCCAGGAACTGAAGTTGCTTGGTCCATCAAGCCTATCTTCCACCAAGGTTCTGTTCTTCATATTTTCAGATTCTTCACAAACCCTTGCCAACTGGCTAGAAAATCTAATGCCTAGGCTAGGCTAGCAACCTTAGGTTTTGTTGGGCTTATGACTGCCAACAATAAGCTTTGAAAGTCAGAAGAACACTGGTGAGATGAAAAGCTCCTTCAATGAGCTACAAAAACCCTAAATCTGAATTTTCTGTAGATAATTGCGAAACCCTAGGGCCAAAAAACAAAAATTATGGGAATTGCAATCTGAAGCTTGTTGGAGGTGCGCTGAAGGAGGCCATACACTCTTATACAATTTTTAGCCCCAATGTCCAAGTTTAAGGTGCTGAAATCACTCAAAAGGAGAGGGCCGTATGGATTTTTTGGAAACCCTAGGAGGGTCGTACGGTTCTACAAAAGAGGAGGACGACTTGCTTGAAGCTTGTGCAATGGGTTCTTCAAGACCTATGCTCTGATACCATGTTGAATTTTCACTATGCTAGGCTCAAGCATGAGGTTTATTTCATTTTAGTCATGTACTTGAACCATAAACAAATGCAGCTACACCATTTACAATTGTTGCAATAACCAAGATCACAAGAAGAAATACCATGCACAAGAACACAAGAAATATCCTGGGAAAACCCTTCTCAACAAGGGAGAAAAACCCAACAATCCTTTGCTATATTCTCAAGAGAAGATCCTCCAACCATGAAACCCTAATGCACACAAGAGGGTGCTCTTCTTCCTTGAAACTTGCGCCTAAGAGAGGTGTGCACTTCATCCCTAGAAATGCACTTGCTGAAATTTCCAAATGACAAGTGACCTCTGTGTGTTGTGTGTTTCCTCAATGGGGAAATTACCTTTATTTATACTAGACCGGACAAACCAAAAATGGTGTCTATTGGTACAATAGGGCCGACCTCAATAACTCAGAAAATAATTAATTATTACAACAACCATTAATTATCTTTTACATATGGTGGAGCCGACCTGTACCCTTTACATCACAATTAGGGTTACAGGTAAATCTCACTCTCTGACAATATAGCAAGGGATCTCACCAACCCACTAGTGCTCAGCCACTAGGGGCGCATCCTCCTGTGCTCAGCCACAGGGACGTCCTACTCAATAGATCTCTATCTCACTGAGTCACACAGGAGAATCATCTGGAGTACCACATCGTCTCAACTCTCTGCACAGAGGAGAATAACACACCCATCACATGGGCACCTTCACCCCTCACAGGGGTACACATCGTTTCATCTCAAACGACATACCCATCTTATGGGCATCCTCATTCCACACAGAGGCATACACATCGATACACGCATCTTATGGGCATCCTCACCCCACACAGGGGCACACATCATCCCATCTCAGTTTTAGAGAGGAACGGCACACCCATCACATGGGTACACCCAACACATGGGCTCTCTCATAGGCCGACTCACTCAGTCTGTGTCCTGGAGGATGTCTCATGAAGCTGTAATCATCAACAATATTTTGATGAGATGCTTGCTTGGGCTATGGAATGCCCTAGCTCATTTGGTGTTTTGCAACATTATGGTAATATCCTTGGTATATTTGTTCATCATGTTAAGAGAGCGCTCCACCTTTACACACATTTGTATGGTGATCTATCCCTCCAAGGGGTTAGATGTTGATGATATATGATGACATGGGGTCCAAAATATGGTTTTGTATTTGGTCTCTAACATCTTACCAGTAAGAACATAGAGGCATTATCTATGATGATCTGAATAGCATTTACCTCCCCCACTGACGTAACAATCTCATGAAAAACATGGTTCCCTGAGGGCAAGGGACAATGAAATTTATGATAGGATGGTTCTTTCCATCAATCCATCCATCTAACATGATGGTACAACCTGTTTTGATCCGTGACTTTTTAAAATCCTTCAAGTATTCATTTATGGACAAAAATTCTTTTTGCAAAAGAGATGCCCCCAAGTCATGCATACTTGGGCCTTTGAAGCCCTTTTCGACAACAACAACATAATCCTACATAAGTTGTTAATAAGGTAAGTGGGCAACGTTGAAGGGGATATCTACATCATACCACCATCTAACTATGTATTCAAAAACATCTTTGTATTGCTTCTTCCAATGGTTATCTAAGGTGAGGTGAGTTTGACTTGGTTGAGAGGCATTAACATGTACTCAAATAGGAAAAAGGGTGTTCCAAGGATCAAGTAATACTCCAATGTGTAATAATTACCTAGGACGATGGGTTTACATTAATTTGTAGTTTCCAAGTGACAATTTCCTAGTAAGCATAACAATTAAATTATTTCTGATACTCGCCTAAGTTTTACCTAGAGAAACATTATTAATTGTATTGAATGTGAGTCCATTCCTAGGGAAAACCCACATTTCCTAAGTTTTCAAGTAAGAGATAGACAATTAATGAAGTTAGTTGACGAAAAGAGAAGGGGGATGATCATGTGATGCTTTTCAAAGTTGTAGACATGCGTAGGTCAATCTTTGTGTCTCCAACTTTATTTTAGTTAGGCACTTCTTTCTTTTACAATGACCTTCTTGAGGGAGTCTTACTACTTCGGTCTGCACACACTTCCCCTTTCTTTTCTTTTTGTTTTGACAATTTTTTCTAAGTCATTTTTTCTTTAGATAAGCATTCTGCTCTCAAGACTTTAAAAGGGGGGGACCATAGTGTAGTAGTTGTACTTTGTTTGCTTTTCTCTTCACTTCTTTAGCCTTTATGGCTTTATTTGATTTAGGCCTCCAACTTTGACTTTTTCTTCTAACATTTGAGAAAACATACATGATGGGATGCCATTTTTTAATGTGGATGGAGATGAATGATACTTAGGGAAATGAAAAATGCTTATATATGGTTAGGATATGGAATGTGCTATCTAGTTTGAATGCCTAGTAGTATGAGTAATCTTAGGGTGGACACACTTCTAACAAATAAGATGTTTCTCGGGGTAATACGATGCAAGTGATAAGATTTTGTATGTTATGACATTCTAATCAACGGTCTTAAGGTAACCACAACTTCACGACACACCATAAGGTTATATCATCATGCCTAGGTAAGTATTACACATGGAGTATCAATGGAGTAACTTGGAGCATCAAGGTGTATCAATGGAGTAACTTGGAGCATCAAGGTGCACTGATATCTAAGCATTTGCAAGAAGCACATCATGGTTTGTCGAGCAGTCATTATGTCTGAATTGGAGAATGAAAGGACTCAATTTGGATTTGAGAAAAGATGCATGATATCTCATGCAGGCAAGTGCATGATACCGTTGTGAGGGTATCCAAAGTATGTTACCTCTGAGAGGGTAACAAGGACAAAAGGCAAATCTTATATTATAAGAAGGCTCTGTTGACCGCCTCTCCAACATAGGTGGTCAACTCCATGTGCCATGAAGAGATGCGTCATCAGTTGCTCATTTGTCGAAGACTTTTGGTTCTACAGGGCATTTTTGGCCCCAACACTTCTTTTTGTAACTGGAATTTCTGCACCCCTGCGTGGGTCAATAATGTAATAGGTATGCATGGATCATGTCTAGGTCAGTTACCTTGGGATCGGTTCACTGGGAGAGTTCCTTTCACCGAGGGTTTTTTATCCTTAGGTTATCAATTGGGCTTTTCAGCCTTATTGATTTCCCTTGAGTTTTTCCCTCACACTTGCAATAATTCCTC
>ML778531.1:1463719-1486874 GCA_009831015.1 Picea engelmannii
CTTGATAGCCATAGAGGTATTAAGCATTTTCATTGGTCAATTTAGCCAAACGTCCACCTCTTTGACTAGCTAACCTAACCCTAACCAGCAACAATATAGGTGACGTCATACTTGTTAAAACCCTTGTTTGGCCTTAAAACGTTGAGGTATAGTCATCTATTTGATAGACTTTGAGTTGTAGATCATATTCATAAGTTTGATTGACAAAACGTTTTCCTCATTGTCTTCAAAATTAATCTAATAATAGGGCTGACGTCACCCTAAATTTGCAATAGTGACGCAGCAATAATATTTATATATGAGCAGATTTATGATATTTATTGCATTGTGATAATACAAGGATTTGATTTTATACATTGAATGCCAATATCTCTTGTGTATTTATTGAAGAAGTGACATAAAATATAAGTTTTAATTGCAATCATTGACTTCGTCAATAATTACATCCATTATTGCTCATATGTATTAAAGATAGTCATTAATATTTGAAGTACTAACCACTGCAGCATTCTTTTAGTTTTATTTGCCTTGTCTTGCAAACAGGTGCCATTCAGTGGAAGATCTTCTCCTTGACTATCATTTTGGCAGTAATCTGTGAAGGGAAAGCTTACTTTAACCTTTGAAGCCTTAAACCCTTGATCCTTCTCCTTCAGAACCCCAGATTACTAGGGACGTCTCCCTTGGGATTAGCCACCTAGAATAGAAAGAGCTCCCCATCGAGGTGACAGTGGGTGGGGAAGCTCCTGTTACGCCAGTTTGAGCTTGCCTTCTAGCTACTTAAACCTTTCCTACAAACTGTGCAATAACAAACCTCTTCCGTCTAGGCTTACTCCTAGGGAAGCCAAGGGGGGTAGACCCTAGTTACTATGTGAAATTAAGAGTTAATTCTAGGAGTTGATTTTAGTTGATTAAAGGTTCGGGGATCTAGCTTATATGCAAAAGCAACAATGCAAAGTGCAAGATTTTAAATGTGCATTTAAATCCTTTCCCTAAGTCCACTAAGACTAGTGCCTAAGATTGGGCAAGGGGTCAACTATGTTAAAGGGAGTTTAGATTTTACAAAGATTACAACAATATTACAAAGAATACTAGATACAAGATTCTACAATTAAGACTAGATACAAAATAATGAAAGAACAACTATCTACAAAGTTAAAGTATAAACTAAGAGATACAATAATGAAGATACAATAGATACAAATTATACAAAGCAAAACAACTAACTTGTAAATAAACTTGAATGTGCAAGTAAAGAAGATATTGCTCAAAAGGAAAGTAGTACACAACACATCAAGCCAACTATCCCAAACAAGAGTGCCTCTAAAGGATGTGCAATTCAAGGGGAAGTTTCACCGGCATACACAACCACAAGCTCCAAGCAACGAAGAAGCCTCCAAAGGATGCACAACTTCAAGGGAGGAGACCAATCACATCAAAACACAACTTAAACTAAAAAATTAACACGTTGAAAAGAGGCCTCCAAGGGCTAAATGTGCAATTTTAGTTCACTTAGTCAAACCCACAAAATGCTTAAAGTAAAATTGCATGTAGATGTAAAATTGAAGTGCTTGCAATGTAACTTAAGCATGAGCCATAAAGATAACAATGTAGATTGCCCAAGGTTAAGTGGATTGATTAGGATTAGTTAAGTTGTTAAGTTAAGTGTGAATCCTAGACTAAGTGATAACCCAAGAACTCTCCCCACTTGTACCAAAAGAATTGTTGGGTGCTCAATAAGTGAGGCAAACAAGGCCACACCCTAGCTCCACAGTTCAATCCAGGAACAAAAGTACTCCACAGGGAGGACACTTTGTGCCGTGAGACCGTCCTCGATCTAGCACCCCCCGCTTCTTCCTTAAGTTCCCTTTTTGTTGGAAAAGTTGGGACAGTAAGTGGTGACCTATTAAACTATGTAGATTTTAGGCCCTAAGAGACTAAGGTAAATTGAGTTAAGTTAGATTAGTTGAAGGTGATTGCAAATGTAGTGCTTGTAGAGAGTGTGCTTGCAATGTAAATGAAAGTACTTGAAAGATAAAAACTTGAAATGTAAAGTACTTGAAAGGAAATTGCAAGAAACTTAATTGCTTGAAAGAAATAACAAGATTACACAATGCTTATGAAAATTGATTGCAAGACATGAAATGAAGTACTTGTAAAGATAGATAACTTGAAAGCAAAGTACTTAAAAGTAAAATATGACTTGCAAATGGAAAAGAAAGAGCCTAAACTAGCATAAGCTAATTACTTCTAGATCTAGATTATTTTTAAACCATTAAGCACATGAAGAAGCAAATACCATAACTAGCCTAACCTTACGATTTTGGGGGTTGGCTTAGCCAAACACTCACCAAGGTGTAGGCTAACAAAGAAAGGGAAAATGCTTGAAACAAAACTAATCTAACAACCACAACAAGTGCACAAGATGGAGGACAAAGCCTTCTGGTTTTGTGCACAAGTGGGTGAGAAGAACTTGAAAATAAAACTTGGAAATAGATCCTAGCCTCTCAACCTTGTCCTAATGACAAGTGGGACAAACAATAAAATATAACTTGCTGAAAATGAAAACTAACTCCTAGCCTTACGTTTTTGGGGGTTGGCATAGCCAAGCACTCATCAAGGTGTAGGCAACTTGTTAAAGAAAAATACAATGCAGAAAATTAATTACAATGAGAGAAGGCAAGCCCTTGGGACTCCCTTGGGCTTGCTTACAATGTGTAGAATATAAGAGAAAGAGAGGGTATTGGTTACCCAACTTTGGGAGGCTGATCTCTAGCTTTGTGTGGCCCCAAATGGCCTCTTGGACACCTCCTTGGTTACTAACCTGCGAAAAACCAGCAAACAAAAGCTTGCTGGAAATGCTGCAAAAAGTGACAAAAACTCAAAAAATTTCTGTTAGTTACAACAGAAATTTTCTGCAAAAAAAATCAACAAGATATAATGATTTATATGACCTATTCTATGTGTTAGAATACTAAAAAATTCAATGGAAATGAACATAAATAAAGTGCAGAAATTTTAGAGGTTCAAAATGGATGAGGAAAGCAAGTTTCCAAATCTGAAACAAGCCTTTCAAACCCTTGAAGTAACCTACAAATATTTGTGAGCAAACTACAAGGCAAGAGCAAATGGTGAGTAGATAAATTAGAGGAAACAAAGTATTTTGTAAATCCAAAATCTACTCATTTAGATCCACAATAAAAATATTGCAAATCTACCCAAGCAAAATACTTTGCTTGGGATATCTACTCTAGATCTAAAAGAATGCTTGCACAAAGTAAACACCAAGCAATACTACCTCAAATCATAGATGCACTAAGAAGACTCTTAACACACCATTTGTCCTCCAAAGATTTCTATTAATCCAAGTAGGAGGTTGCTGCAAATACTTGCAACAAGCTCCTCTCCAAAAGAAATGAGCAAGAATGAGCAAGAAAAAAAGATGGGAGAAATTTGAGCATAGTAACAGTAGCAAAAGAATTGGTGAGAAATGAGGAGGGGAGGAGTTTCATTTATACTTGGAGAACAAGAGCTACCCCTCTTGGATCTCCTCCAAGTGTCATCCATTAAGCAAAGGTGAGAATCTCTAGAGGAGGGGCACACTTTCAGGGTTAGGGTTTTGGTGTGGTGAGTGAGAATGAGTTGTCAAGCATTTGCCAACTCAAAAGGGTGAGGTGGAGGCTCAATGAGGGCGCACTAGGGGAGAGAGGGCCCCACTCTTTTAATTTTTGACTTTTCTATAGTTTACTCAAGGAGGGGGGTGCAACTTCCCTAGGGGGGGGATGAAGTGTTGAAGTGGTGGCTAAGTGAAAGGGATTGTAAGGATTAGAAAAAGGTTAGAATGGCTTAGTTAGGGGTTTAGGCATCATCTTCCATCTTTTCTCTAACCATTTTGCATAATTTTACAAAAATTGACATTTTGACTATGTCAATACTAACAATTAAATCGCTGTTTTGGACTGACTTAGACTTCTGATGGACAAACACCTAGCAAAACTTGTCCAATTGAGCTGAAACTTGGTCCAAGGGTGTAGGGGGTTTCATTCCATTTCTTTTGAGCACAAATACACTTATCAAAAGCCCAAGGACCTAGTTTTTACATTTTTTTTTATCAAAAATTAATTAAAATTACCATTAACTAGGTAATTTTAAAAAATAAAAAAAAACTATCTAGACTCTACGGAATTTCGCAAAACTCTAGGAGATGTCTAGCATGATCTTTTACAATATTCCTAGACACTAACTACCAGAGGGCCAAACCATTAGAACGCCTTTCACCACTTTGGAGGAATTATTTGTGGGAGTGAAAAACTCAAGGGAAATTAATAACGTTGGTTAAGCCAAATTAATAACTTGAGGAAAAAACACTCAGTGAAAGGGACTCCTCTAATGATGAAGTCCTAAAGCAACCGACCTAACTATGATCCATGCAGATCCATTGCATTATTATCCCACGCAGGGGAGCGGAAATTCCATTACAAAAAAAAAGTGTGAAGGCCAAAAATGCCTTGTAGAACCAATAAGTCTCTGACTTGGTAGCACCTGATGGTGCATATCTTCATGGTACATGGAGTTGACCCCCTAGTTGAAATAGGTGGTCAACAGGTTACATTTATGAGGCCATGGATCAAGCAAAGGAACAAATAAAGGCAGCATACAAGGATAGAGTAGCTAAATATGGGTCTATCTGGGAGATCATTGATAATAGGTGGAACGATCAACTCTATCACCCTATACATGAAGCTGGGTATGCCTTGAACTCAAGGTATCATTATAGAGTTGACTTTGGAGAAGATCTGTTGATGTTTGGACAACATCGGGAAGACATTCTCTAAAGATAATAATTAATAATATAATTATTATATATATTATATAATAAGTAAATGATAATAACAAACAGTTATTGATTATTCAAGGGACGCATCCTTTCATGGATGGTCACCTTATGTTCCCTATATATATGGAACACTCATCATTGTAATAGAATATCTCTCATATCTCATATGAATAAAAACCAACAAGATCAAATTGGGGAGGTCAAAGATGGATTACATGATCGCCTAGAGCGCATGCTCCTCGATGAGAGTAAGCAGTTGGAAGTACACCTACAGATCGATGTTTTTAGTGTAGCCACATGTATCTTTGGCAAAAACCTAGCAAATATTGCAATAGATGTGGACCAACTAGCTAAGAAATTCCAAAGTTTTTCAAGTTTAGTTGTTTAAACTTTAAATACTTGAATTTTTAGCAAAAGTCACAAACTAATTTGATTATCACGATTTAATCATGTAGTCTTTGATTATCACGATTTAATCATTAATTGCAACACATTGATGGGGGTCATTTGGTAGCTAGAGTCCTTAGTTGCAAAGGTTTGCAATTTGGATGTTGAGTCAAACTTGCAATGCTTTTGGGTATGAGCATAATTGGTTTGTCTTTGAGCGGATTCACATGAAGAAGAGAAACTATTTAGAACAACAACGATTAGATGATCTCGTCTTCATGCAGTACAACCTCCAACTAAGGCTCAACCTGTTATTGAACGAAAGACTTGATATAGATGCCATTGTCTTGGATGATATCGATCCATCCTCATAATGGGTAGAGGAGACTTGGTAGAGTTTGATCTTGATGACTTGGGATGGATGGATTTGGATGATCCACTAGTAGCAGCAGGCATAGCAGGCACTAGTTGTGCTACTACTAGTACTACTATTGTAGATGTCCTTGAAGAGTTTGACGAGTTTGAGCCAGAGAATGGTCCTATAGTTCATGTTGGGGATCCAATTTCTAGTAGTTGTCATGAGTTTGATGATTAATCATGTTGATCAATGATATGTAGCAGACTAGTAGTTTGCAACATGTTGGTTTTTAGACTATAGGTTGCTAGAGCCTCATTGTTTATGCATTTTGTTTTGGACATGTATTGCACATGGTGCCATTTTTTGCTATATGCACCCTTACATCGTATATACCTGAGCAGGCTTTGCATATTTTGTCTTTAATGGTTTGGAATCTTGGATTTACATTGATGTACATGAATCTCTCTCTCTTTTTATATATATATATATATTGAATAATACGTCTTATATTTACAGAAAAATATTTAGAAAGAGAAGACCAAAAAGTCGAAGGGTATATACAATGAACATTATAATCTCTTCCAAAGATCTACTAAGGGCAAAAATAATAGTAGAATACTTAGTGTGATCCAAAGATTGAGCATCTTTGATCAATAAAACCCCTTTTGCCAACAATTAATGACGAACCTCATCCTTCCAGACCGAACTGAAGGCAGGCAAGAATGGAAAACTGATAGCCCTAAGAAATGTGCCTAACTGTCTCCAGGCGCTGACAAATAGGACAGAGGCTATCCGACAGGCTAGTCTTGGCCAACCTAGCCTTAAACGAAAGCCCTTGATAAATGACTGTTAGAATTTTAGGGAAAAAAGAAAACAGTAATATCCTTTTAAATTTGTTCACTATTGTAAATAAAGATCAACACTTAAAACAAAATTCTGAAGTAGATTAAACACAGAAAATATAAATTTGAACATGCTAAGGAAAATCAATCTTAAACTAGGACTGATCATGAACAAAAGAAAACATTTCTGAATATTAACTTGAACTAGATGCAGATCTAAACATTAGTAAAACAAGATCTGAACTTTACCTTAGCAGAAACAATTAATAGAAGTACCTGATGTGTAGCTGTCCTCTTTTCATATGCTCAGAAAAACTGTTAAAGGTCATGGATCAAAACTCTCAAGGGGTTGATCTCATCACGATCTTAAGTGAACAGTTTGCCAAGAAGAACTCAAGAATAATTAGCAAGAGTAGGGCTGATACAAAAACCCCAAAAACAACAGTATAGGCTCAAACAAAAGCTGTCCAATGTGAACTGTAGTGCCACAGTAACTTAGGGCTTGTCAAATCCTCACAACATAATCTGGTAGACAGAGGCAGTAGGCAGTAGACATCAGGGGCAGTAAGAAATGATACCAACAACAACAAGAAGAGGAGCCAAGGGCTACCTAGGAGGCAGCGACAACCTTAAAACAACCAGTGGCAGCTTGAAGAGGAACCAAGGGAAGGTCGTGACACCCTAAACAACAAGAGGAAGGTCTGCCCACCTTAACACAACAAGAGGGAAAGTCCCCGGCACCATAACCCAGCAAGAGAGAACATAAACACCAGAAAATGAATCTCCCAGCCAGTAGAGGAGGAAGTCTAAGGAGGCCGCACCTCAAAACAGTAAGAGAGAGTCCACCAAGGAGGCCGTACCCAAAAAGAACCTAGCTGAAGTAGCCATAGCAAGAAGACCAAGGAAAGATAACGAGGAGTGAGTGTAAGAATGAGTGAGGGGTAGGTTCCTTTTTATAGTTTAGGAAGGGTTATGATTAGGTTTAATTAAAAACCTAAAAATTAAAATAATTACTAATTAATATTTTTAATTGATAAAAATATTAATTAGAAAGTCAAATAAGTCAAGGTGACTTATATAAGACCAATACCACATTAAACAAGAAGGGGAATGAGATCCAAGCAAGGGGAGGCTACAAGACAAAGTCAAAGGGATCTTCTTCAATGGCAAACTGTCCACATATGGCTCATGATAACTTATAAGCTTTTATCATCCCTGCATAAGAGGAAAAACCAATGATGTGGTCATGTCCATCTTCTAGCTACTCCTAGGTCTCATGGACCATCCCGAGAAAGAAGAAGAAGATCACACATCATCACATCTTGGTACACAACCAAGAACCACCTGGTTCCAGACCAGGATACCCCAGAACACATCTGGGAGCCCTAGAACACATCCAGGGTCTTTTATCCACCAAGGTACAAGACCAAGGATCAACCTAAGCGTTTAAGCAAAGATTCCCTGGAACACATCCAGGGGCCTGAGAACACATCTAGGGACTTACATCATCAACCACCAAGGAACACAACCAAAGATCAATCCAAGCACCGAGCAAGGATTCCTTGGAACACATCCAGGGCCCCTAGAACACATCTAGGGACTTACTGCTTGGTCCTTGACCAAGAACCCAATAAATACACTAGGGGCCCTCACTAGGGTCCTTTGCCATGGCTCTAACTACTTGGTTCCAAACCAAGAACCCAGGAGTGTATTGGGGCCCCTAGATCTCAGCTAGGGTCTTATGCCATCCTCCTGGAGAATGTCTCTTGCAGCTGCACTAATTTCAACAGACAAGCCATGCAAATACTCTCAACTTATAAGACAATTATATAGTCCAAACACTCTATAGATGTAGTTGAGATTTGGGTACCTTGGAAAGTGGTCCCCTTGTGTTTGTGAGCCTCTAAACACAAGAGGGAAATACTTTGTACCGTGTACCATGTACTTTATGTCTAATTTCACTTTGACTTAGGAGATTTAAGTCAAAGGTGAAATTTGGTTATTTTAGCCTAAAATGACTATTAATTCACTTTGTGGGTGAATTGAGGGACATAAAGTGAAACTATGGAAACTTAAGTAAAGTGGGTTTTGAGTTGAGATTCTTTTGGGATGATCTCAACCATTGATTAGGGATGAGATGAGATGATCTCATCCACACATACTTTAGGTTTTCTCATGTTTCCTTAAGAGGGGTGCATAGGGCAAAGAGAGGCTCATTCTCACTTGTATGTTCACCAAGAGAGTTTGGAGAAGGGAAAGACCATGAGAATGGAGGCATTGGGTGAGGAAAGCTTGGGTGCCCCCATTCATGGAGGTAGCCGGGAGGCTTAGACCCTCATTTATTTGTGGAGATTGTTCTTTCTAGGAGGAGGGCGCACAGCTAGCAGGGAGGACTTGTAGTGGTCAGATTGCTTTGAGGATAGTTTCAGTGGAGAGGTAGAGCATAGATTCAGAGTTGTGTGCAAGGATTTCTCCATCAGAGCTTCCAGTAGCTAGGGCGCTTCATTTCAGTGGATTGGGCAACTTGTGAGGAGGGCGCACCATGCTAGGGCACATCTCTACCTCTTGGACTTGTGTTGCAGCTTGAGTCAAGCTGCTATTGTATCGGGTTCATTTGTTTCATGTACTTGTTGTATTCCACCTTCTATTCTTCACATATATACACTCATATTCCAAATTGGTTTTCCCCGAGGGGGTTTTATCCAGGGTCATGTTGACCAAAAATACCTGTGTTCATTTTCATGTATGCTAGTGTTTAGAACAACATTATTTCAGCAGTAAAGATCTCTAGGTGTGTTACATAATTTATGGTATGCATGTCCTAACATCTTGGTGACAAAAACTACATGCTAGAGCACCTAAATGGCCTATGTAACCATAACAAAACAACAAAGAAGTTCTCAAACAGTTTGCTGTTATAAAATAGCAAGAAACCCTTGTTTGATAGTTGAAACTTAGAGCCAACTTGAGGTCAAAGACAGACCTAGTCGACAGCTTGTTAGGACCTGGATAATCTTCATGGTATAGAGCTTGGTGGCTGATTTTTGTTGAGTTTTGGACAACATTTTGTGGACTGTTCTAGACATCTTTTGGACAGATTTTGTAGACAGCCATTGACAGAGTTTAGTGGTAGCTTGTTGGCAGAAGTTTTGTGGAGAGATGTAGGACAGTCGGTGGACATTTTGTCAGCCTCTTTTCACACCTACTTGCTAGGAGTGAGGCTGATTTTTCATGACCTCTTTTCACACCTATATTGCTAGGAGTGAGGTCGTTGTTCGCTTACCTCTTTTCACACTTGTGCTGACAGGAGTGAGGCAGTTTTCCTTTGCAGTTGTAGGATCAGTTTGAGTGCAGTGGGCAGTGATGTCAGCATCTCAGATGCGTGTGGAGGATAGGCTAGCTGGAGCTAGCAACTGGTCTCCTTGGAAGGCCAAGATTGTCTTTGTCTTAGAGGACCTCGAACTATGGGATATAGTTGAGGTGCCTGTTGCTGTTCTTCCTGCTACTGCTCCCATCTTGTTAGCAGAGTTCAAGAAGAGGAACAAGGCAAAGAGGACGATGTGTGATGCAGTGAGGGATCACATCATTCTACACTTGACTAAGAAAGACTATGCATTTGAGATGTGGGCATCTTTATGCAAGCTTTACCAAAGCTCTAACCAGAACCGGAAGATGGTTCTGTTTGATCGACTCAGGGGCATTCACATGCTCAAGTAAGAGTCAGTTACTTCTTACCTTGGCCGATACACCCAGATCAGAGACGAGCTTGCAGTTGTTGGAGAGGTAGTGGACCCAGACTCTATGGTGAGGACAACCTTAAACAACTTCACCAAACCATGGGGTCCATTTGTTCGTGGCATTGTTTCCAGGGAGATCATGCCCACTTCGGAGAGATTGTGGGATGATTTCGTTCAGGAGGAAACTAGACTTACATCAGAGACTTCTAGACAACAACAGACATTGCAGGGTGATGGGGATCTTTTTGTTTGGACAAAGGGTAAGAAGAAGATCGGCAAGGGAGGTCGACAAGGTCCCAAGTTTGAGGCCTCGCCACAGAGAGAGAGCAATGGTGGGCAGGAGAGAGACATGAGCACAGTGAGATGATTTGCTTGTAGAGAGATGGGTCACTATGCAGGACAGTGTCCCAAGAAGAAGAAGAAGAAGCAGCAGATGACACTGTAGCGACAACAGAGGAGATTGAGTTCAATACACAGTTTGCGAGAGAGTGTGCATTCGCTACTTCTTTGTCAGTTGTTACACCATCCAATGTCAGGTGGGGAGACAGAGTTGAGGAGGACCTATTGATTCATAGTAGTGATTCAGAGGGAGCTTAGACTCAGTTTTCATGGACGCCATCATCAGGGGTGACTGGTCCACTCGAGACAGCTTTAGTTTTAGAGTTGCCGAGACAGAGGGTTGGTGCAGGGGCTTCAGAGCATCAAAGTTTGATGAGGAGGAGCAGTAGGGCACCACAGAGGCTTGAGCCTCACTTGGCTATTGAGACATGCATATCAGGTTCTGGATCCACTTCAAGTAGAAGTCACTTGGTGAGAGGCCAAGTTGAGGATCTTGGTGAGATGCCGAGATCCAGGTATTCTTGGTGAGATACCAAGAGGGGGAGACTCTTGGTGAGATGCCAAGAGAGCGACTCTTGGTGAGATGCCAAGAGTAGTGACCGTTGGCGAGATGCCAGGAGGTAGAAATCCTTGGAGGGAGACCAAGGTTGAGATCTTTGGTTTGATACCAAGATCTAGGTGATCTTGGATAGGTGGAGATGCACTTCCATTTATAGATCACGTAGATTGAGTTGATCTGTGTCAGAGTCTACTTTCATTGATCAGGGTACAACCATACTCACCGAGTATTTGCCAGTAGGCAACCATGTCCATTATAGGGATGATATTAGGGAGTGTTGAGATTTGGGTACCTTGGAAAGTGGTCCCCTTGTGTTTGTGAGCCTCTAAACACAAGAGAGAAATACTTTGTACCATGTACCATGTACTTTATGTCTAATTTCAATTGGACTTAGGAGATTTAAGTCAAAAGTGAAATTTAGTCATTTTAGCCTAAAATGACTATTAATTCACTTTGTGGGTGAATTGAGGGACATAAAGTGAAACTATGGAAACTTAAGTAAAGTGGGTTTTGAGTTGAGATTCTTTTGGGATGATCTCAACCATTGATTAGGGATGAGATGAGATGATCTCATCCACACATACTTTAGGTTTTCTCATGTTTCCTTAAGAGGGGCGCATAGGGCAAAAAGAGCCTTATTCTCACTTGTATGTTCACCAAGAGAGTTTGGAGAAGGGCAAAAGCATGAGAATGGAGGCATTGGGTGAGGAAAGCTTGGGCGCCCCCATTCATGGAGGTAGCTAGGAGTCTTAGACCCTCATTTATTTGTGGAGATTGTTCTTGGTAGGAGGAGGGCGCACTTGAGGAGGAGGGTGCACAACTAGCAGGGTAGAGCACAGATTCAGAGTTGTGTGCAAGGGTTTCTCCATCAGAGCTTCCAACAACTATGGCGCTTCATTTCAGTGGATTGGGCAACTTGTGAGGAGGGCGCACCATGCTAGGGCACATCTCTACCTCTTGGACTTGTGTTGTAGCTTGAGTCAAGTTGCTATTGTATCAGGTTCATTTGTTTCATGTACTTGTTGTATTCCACCTTCTATTCTCCACACATATACATTCATAGTCCAAACTGGTTTTCCGGGGGGGGGGAGGGTTTATCTAGGGTCATGTTGACCAAAAATATCTGTGTTAATTTTCATGTGTGCTAGTGTTTAGAACAACATTATTTCAGCAGTAGATATCTCTAGGTGTGTTACATAATTTATGGTATGCATGTGCTAACATCTTGGTGACAAAAACTACATGCTAGAGCACCATAAATGGCCTATGTAACTATAACAAAACAACAAAGAAGTTCCTGTACAATTTGCTGTTATAAAACAACAACAAACCCTTGTTTGACAGTTGAAACTTAGAGCCAACTTGAGGTCAAAGACAGACCTAGTTGGCAGCTTGTTAGGACCTAGAAAACCTTCATATGTCTCAACCAACGTTCCTCCTGTGTTAATTTTTATAAACCCAACATGTAGAATAATAATGCCAATAATTTTTTCTACCCAGAATTAATTCACTGTTGATATAAATTCAGAAAATCATGCAGAAATATTACAGCTGAGTTTTAACTAATTTGCACAACGGAAAATAACATAGAAACCAAGCACACGAATAATAGACACCATAAATTTTACCCTGGAAACCCCAGTGTGGGGAAAACCTGCAAAGAGGGGCTTTATTGGCTTCAAAGGAATAATGATTTACAATAGAAATTTTATAGAAATTCTTGTAATGGATTTTTTCTCTCTTGCTGATGGTACGGCCCAGCCAAATCGACTTGTACGGCCCAACCAAAACTCAACCTTGCTTGGCTGTTGTATGGCTTAGGGAAATTGGCTTGTACGACCCAGTTGGTATGGCTTGTACGACCCAACTGGTATGACTTGTACGCCCCCCCGAAATCACCCTCTGTTGTTGCTGTGGTATGGCCCAGATTTGGCTCTGCTCACTTGTTGTTGTACGACTCTCTTCCTCAGTCCAGGTCGCCCTCTCTCTCAGTCAGCAAATCACTCTCGTCATCAGCCAAGCACCCTCTTGCTCTTCAGCTCAATGAGTGTGTTTGTGTCCTCACCCTCGACCTTCGTTTATCTTTTTCATTTCACTTTCTTTCCCTTTTCATGAACTTTCTAGAAGAAATTAGAAAGTTCACTTAAGTGAAAATTTATTTTCCTTAAGGTAAGACTTAGGAAATCTGAGCAAATAAAGCCAATAAAAATTAAATGATAATTTTTATGCTTTTCCTAAGTTAGAATTAGGCTAAAAATAAAATGATGAACTGGGTATTAATTAAATGTCCTTTAGCATGCCTGGACACCTAGGCCATTGCTGAGACACCTTCCACGCTACAAATTTAACACTCCCTCTTAGCGAGGAAGGTGTTCTGCACCACCCCCAACTTGTCCTTGAAGAAGACAAACTTGCCTTTCATCAAGGCCTTCGTGAGAATGTCTGCCACCTGTTCACCTGTAGGCACATATTGTAGCTTCACTATCCCTTTTTGCACACAGTCCCTGATGAAGTGAAATTTGATCTCAATGTGTTTGGACCTGTCTTGGAACACTAGATTCTCAGAGAGCTTGATGCATCTCTAATTGTCACAGTGAATGACAGTAGTTTCCAACTCTTGCCCAAACAACCCCTTGAGAAGATTTCGAAGCCAAATGGCCTCACATGCTACTAAGTTGTCTACCATGTATTGTGCTGAGGCAGAGCTCAACGCAACTGACTTTTGCTTCCCGTTGAACGAAGAAACAACTCCGGATCCCAAGTTGAAACAACAACCCGAAGTGCTTTTCTTGCCAATTGTGCTGCCTTCCCAATTTGCATAAAGCCCATCAACTTCACTCCATCTCCCTAGATGTAACTCAACCATACTCAACTGTGCCACACAAATATCTCAGAACATTCTTTGCTGCCACCCAGTGTACTCTCCTCGTCTCAACCATGAACTGACTAAGTGTGTTAACTGTAGAGCATATATTTAGTCTAGTGTTGATCAGATACATGCGAGAGCCAATCAACTGCTTGTATAATGTAGGGTCCACTGCCTCTGATCTGGAAGCATCAATCTTCTTTCAGTTGGTCACCATGGGCATAGGCATAGGCCTACAGTCCTGCATACCAAATCTCTTCAGAATCTCCACTGCATACTTCCCCTGTCCAAGGAAAGTCTGACCATCTCGCTGTCACACCTCTAACCTCAGAAAGTAGTGCATCAACCCCAAATCCTTCACCTCATACTACGAAGCAAGGTCCCCCTTGCACTCTGCTATGAGCCTCTCTGAACATGTTAGAAACGAGGTTGTCCACATACAACACAAGAATGAGTGGCTCACCTCCAACTATGATGTAGTAGATGTTTGAGTCCGCCTCACTCTTGGTGAAGCCCATCCCCTGAAAGTAGCTATCTATCCTTGAGTACCACGCCCTAGGAGCTTGCTTGAGCCCATACAAGGCTCTCTTAAGTCTGCAAACATGGGAATCCCTCCCCTGCACCTCAAAACCCTCCGGTTGCTCAATATACACCTCCTCTTCAATGATGCCATTAAGGAAGGCCATCTTCACGTCCATCTAGTGGATCTTCCACCCCATCTCTACTGCAATAGAGGTCACAACCCAATTGAAGTGTACCTTGTTAAATTTTGAGCTTGATTTCTTATGCATATTATTTCTTTAAATTCTTCAACACTTTGATTCCAACTTAATACATTTCAACAATATAGAATCATAACTGAATAGCAATAATCATGTAGATACATAAGCATGCACATCAACAACACATATACCTTGGGGAAACCTTGTATAGGGAGGAAAACCCTAGCAAACGATATTCCTTTATTGCATTAATAATGTAATATCACTAACAAATATCCACCATGAATACTCTGCTTTTAAAGAGCTTGCCAAGTTGACTCTGACTTGACAGTGAACGACCTTGTCAATATCTAGACTCCTATTACAGGCCAACATTGAAGAAGTATCCGAGTTGTCTTCAAAGACTGAGATACACTGCCTCTTAAGAACTGATATATCAGCTCTGATATGGGCTGTTGATGCTGCCTCTATTTGACTGATACGTGCCTCTAATTATAACTGGAACAACTGCCTTTATAGGACTGATATGCGCCTCTGTTTAGCACTTGTAATGCTGCCTCTATAGGTTTGATCTGTAATGCTGCCTCTATAGGACTGATATGCGCCTCTGTTTAGCAGCTGTAATGCTGCCTCTATATGCATCTGTTTAGCAGTTGTAATGCTGCCTCTATACGCCTCTGTTTAGCAGCCTCTATAGCTTCACCTTTATCCTGCATAGTAATTGTGTAGAAGAGAGGGGGTCGAACTCTGCTTATAAAGGAATGAATAGGAGAAGAAGAGAGGGCTCGAATTAGAGGTAAGAAGGCATGCTTGACATAACTCAACTTCACACTTTAGTTCGAAAATAGAACGAGACTTGAGACTTCAGTCACAACTCACCCTTGACTTGGCATGCATGCGTACTAACTTAGCATGCACATGTCATGCATGCATGCAACATGCAACATGCGACAACTTGACAACTTTGACTTTGACCTAGACATGCAACTTTGACTTCTACAACTTGACTCTTTACAAGGAAATTCGAATTTCTCTTCATGGTGGATAATGTTACACGTGCCAACGTACTAGATCAATACATTTATATCATTTGCAATATTAGGAATATCGTTTGTTTCTAGCTCATTGGAATTTTTTATTCAACCTAACTTTTGCTAGATGCCTTGACTTTTGTTCATGGCTCACAAGGCTTGACTAGGCTCACAGAGGTTGTACGTTCCCCCTGACTTTTGCACTAGTCTGTCTATGCTCACAGAGGTTGTACGTACCCCCTGACTTTTGCACTAGACTGTCTATGCTCATAGAGGTTGTACGTTCCCCGTTCCCCCTGACTTTTGCATTAGACTTACATAGCATCTCGTTCGTCTTGACTTTTGGTTTGACTCACAGAGGTTGTACGTTCCCCCTGGCTTTTGTCAATACCTCACAAGACTGGTTGATTCTCCAAATCTCCCTGGATAGCCTCAGGGTGGCCTATATGGCCTCTCATTGGAGAATGACTATCGATGCTGCCAAATTTAACACTCCCTCTCAACGAGGGAATCATTCTCACCCACACCAAGCTGCCTTTCAACTGCACAAACTGTCTCGAGGTCAGAGGCTTGGTCATGATATCAACTACCTGCTCGCTCGTGGCTATGTACTGTAACTTTACAGTTTTTCTCTGGACCAAGTCTTGGATGTAGTGGTACTTCATGTTAATATGTTTTGACCTGTCGTGAAATACCGGGTTCTCTGTTAGTTTTGTGCAACTTTGATTGTCACAATGAACCACTGTCGTCTCGAGCTTGTCACCAAACAACCCAGAAACTAATTTCTGAGCCATATTGCTTCCTTGCTAACATCACTTGCTGCAATGTACTCGACCTCTGCTGTACTCTGTGTAATGGATCCTGTTTCCGGCTTGATCAAGAGATCATAGCGGATCCTAAACTGAAGTAGTATCCGAAAGTACTCTTTCGATCCACTGGGCTTCCTGCCCAGTCAACATCTGCATACCCATGCATAAATAGACCACCACTGGATGTATATTTTAGACCATAAGTAATGGTCCCTCTGAGATATCTCAAGATGTGCTTTGCTGTCACCCAGTGTCTCTGTCTCAGTTCAATCATGAACTGACTCATTGCAATCACTGCATAGCATATATCTGGCCTGGTGTGGATCATGTACATCAATAATCCAATCAGCTGCCTATACATGGTGGGATCCACCAAATCTGAACCCGAATCAGAAACATGCAGCTTCCTCAGGTTGGTAACCATCGGAGTAGACATGGATTTGCAATCCATCATACCAAACCTCTTTATTACATCCACTATGTATTTTCCTTGTTCCAGAAATATCTCGCCATGTCTTTGCCACATTTCCAATCCTAGGAAGTAATGCATTAAGCCTAAGTCTTTCATCTCGAATTCTGAGATTAGCTCCCTCTTACACCATGCTATTAGCCCTTCATCTCCTGTTAGAAAGAGATCATTGGGTAGATGTTCTTCCAGATTGGTCATGCACGGGGCTATGCTAGTGCTGATATGACTATAAGATAGAATGATTCATTCACTCACGTGGCTCTGTTAGTGGTGAATGGCCCAGGTATGTTGATGTTTTCTAGGTTCAGGCATACATTCTTCCTAGATTGGTCATGCACGGGGCTATGCTAGTGTTGATATGACCAAAGGAGAATGATTCATTCATCCACGTGGCTTTGCTAGTGGTGAGTGGCCCAGATACGCATCGAGCATACATTATCCTAGATTGGTCATGCATGGGGCTATGCTAGTGCTGATATGACCAAGGGTAAATGATTCATTCATCCACGGGGCTTTGCTAATGGTGAATGGCCCAGGTGTAGTCCTTCTCCTGTGAAGGAGTGGATGGACTCGAGATGCTATCACATGCATATTCCAATTTCCGGGACATAATGCATGTGCAGAGATGGCACATCAGCATGGCTCATGAAGACAACCTTTTCTATGACAGAAGAAATCCAAGTATGGAGAATGCCTCCCTCGTTGAGAGGGAGTGTTGGAGATTTGCAACTGCGAACAATCATTCTCCACAAGAAAGTACAAGAAGACCTGTCTATACCATTACAGAAGCCCCAGGAAGAAAAGTCGGTCATACAGGAAAAATAATAATAAAATTGAAGACCCACAAATAAGAAGTCGACTGGTGCCCAGATCAGTATAAGTATAGGACCGACTCATATCATTTTGATAGGCAGACAACTCCTTCTATAGTGCGCACAAGGCAGTTGCAGCTGTAGTTTTGACAATTTCGCTATTTTTGGGTTATTGGTTATCTTGGAGAGTGCGCCACACTTGGAGAAGCTCTTGCTTGGTTATTCTTGGTCATCTTATTGAGGCACTAGGTCTTGGTGATGCTAGCCTTGGGGAGGATCTTCTCTGTATGGTATTTTGGCTATTGATGGTGATGTACTAAATTCTAATAATATCTTGGATTGAATTCTTCTAGAGAAAGGTTGTTGGGTTTTCTCCCAAGTTTGGGTTTCCCAGGATAAACTCTTGTGTTCTTGTGTCTACTGTGCATGGTTAATATTTCTAGATCTTGTTATTTCCGCTGCATTGTTATGGTTGAGTTTTTCAGTGTATAGTTATTCTATGATAACTGATGTATGAAAGTAAATCTTGTTATTAATAATAAGGCAATAACGATCAGATCTGAGAATCATATAAAACACCAACAGAAAATAGAAAGAGCAGTGAAAAAATTCACTTGTGCAGGTCTCGTGTAAAATGAGGGGTAATAGGGAGTACAAATCCAATGCATTTGACTCATTTTGCAGAGGGCATGGTTTCAAGAGGCAATTTATAACCTCTTATAGACCAGAGCATAATGGAGTTGTAGAGAGCAAGAATTGTGTCATTCAAGACATGGTGTGCTATATGTTAAAGTTCAAAAATGTTGACTTGGAAGTTTTGGGCTAAAGGTTGTAATGATGTTTTTTCTATGATCAATAGAAGTCTGACTAAAATAGTTTGGAATAGCACATCAGAGAAATCATGGAGTGGGTGCAAGCCTACTATCAAGCCTTTGTGCATATTTGGAAGCATTTACTATATGCATATTCTAAAGGAGCATCCTAGCTCAGAAGTGTGTGATAGAGGGTGCAAGTGTATTTTGCTTGGCTATGGTGAGTAGTCAAAAAGCCTATTGACTTTGCGACTTGGAGGATCAAAAGTTTGTGAAAAACCACAATGTTGCGTTTGATGAAACATGCACAACAAAGCTATAGAAGTTTGTTGATGTGCATGACATCATTATTGTTGATACTGTTGAAAATCTTGAACGACCTGAATCAAAACCAAAGACTAAAGAGTGTACTAGAATGTAAAGGGTACCTAAGTGGTTAGTGAGTACACTTGATGAGTTTGTTGTGGACCCTGATACTATTGATGGAGTGAAAGCTAGAAGAGAGAGACAGTTGGACAACACATAGAAGAGTAAAGTGCATCTCATAAGAAGCGAATGTTTGGAGAAATCACCTTAAATTAATTATGCACTGATGATTGAAGTACTTAGACTTGGAGTTTGGTTGAGGTGCCAATAGATAAGAAAGAAATTGGTTGTAGGTGAGTTTTCAAGACAGAGTATAAATCTAATGGTATTGTTGATAAGTACAAGCCATGTTTGGTAGCCAAAGACTCTGTGTGGAACAAAGGAATCGATTATGAGAAGAAATTTCCACTAGTAGCAAAGATGACAACCAAACGGACCATCCTCGCTATTGCAACATTTTATAGATGGATGTCAAAAGTGCTTTTCTGAATGGGTGGATTGAAGAAGTCTTCATGGAGCAACGACCTACATTTGTGGAACTTGGTAAGGATAATCTTCTCTAAAAGTTGCATAAAGCATTTCATGCGTTGAAGTAAGCACTGAAATCTTGGTATGTGCAAATTGATGAGCATTACGAAGAAGCATGATTATGAAGATTGACATAGATCCAAATCTGTATGTGAAGACCATTTTGAGTGGAGGTTTACTACTAATCATATTGTATGTTGTGATTTAATTTTGATAGGTAATGATGAATCTTATATTGAAGTATTGAAGGAAGACCTACTACACTCATTTGTGATGGCAGACCTTGAAGTGTTGTATTACTATCTTGGTATGGAAGTATGACAAAAGTTAGAAGGAATTTTTCTATTCAATGAAAGTATGCCAAAGACCTGTTCAAGAGATTCAAAATAGAAGACTAATGTTTTTGACACCCCAATTGATTTTGGAGAGAAGCTTACTAAGGATGGAGGGAAAATAATGTATGCAACCATATACAGGGAACTTGCAGGTAGCTTGATCTATTTGACTATATTAGTGTTGATATATATTTGGCACTAGAATATTCCTAATATAGTGAAAATGTGGACTTAGTTGGATGCACAAATTCTGATTGGGCTAGCTGCGTAGACGATAGGAGGTCCACATCTGGTTTTGTGTTCCATGTTGGTTTAGTTAGTGTGAGTTGGAGTGGTAGGAACTAGTGCGTTGTTGCTTTATCTTCAACTGAGGCTGAGTATAGAGGCACACCATGAGGAAGTTTGGCTTATGTGATTGCTGATAGAGATTGGTTTGCCGCAAGAAAAGCTTATTTTTTTGAGTTTGTTATATTACAGTTGTGTACATCATCATACCAACAGTTGATCATGGAGTGAATCTAGTTTCATGATCTCATTCCGCCATTGACAATTAGGGTGCTATACAACTTGGGAAGAATGCAGTTCTTCACCAATGAAGCACACACATTGAGGTGAATGTGCATTGCTTGAGGCAGTTGCATGAGGACAGCCATATTCAAATGAAGCATTGTAGCACAACTAAACAAGTAGCTGATATCTTTAGATATGTCCTCAAGAAGTTCAGGACAATGCTTGCAATCAAATAAATCAAATTTTCATTAAAGGGGAAGTTAGAAAGATTAATGAAAAATCCATATGCAGACAAAGTGAACGTGTAGGGATCGATGAAACAATTAGTGTAGATTTATTTGTATTGCACAGGCATGAGTGAGTTGCACATCATTGAGGGCCTTGACACATCATCACCGTGAGAGTCAATTACATGTTGTTGACTTGGATGCTTTTGTTGGAGCAGTTATGACTTGTGTATTCAAGTTTGTTGTTGAAGTCAAAGTTGATGCCCATAGATCGAGGGGTGAGCCCCATCACCCTCGATCATGTAATCATGTTATTAAGAGGTTGTTGAGACAGTCATGATTTAGCACAATCAAACTTTATCATTGTAATTCTTATATAAACATATATGTAGTGTATGATACAAGTTTAGAGAGGCTGATTAGTATGCTGGATGGGGCATTCTAAGTGGCTGTTTTCTGCAGCATTCTTGTGTCTCAACGATCTACCTATTAAGGGAGATCTTGTGACACAGTCTTGTTCTGTAAAAGACTAAAGTGCAAGAATACATTTTACTTGATTGTAATTTTGTTGATTTGAAATAATTTGTTTATGTTAAAATGAAACAGTTTAATAATTGGGATTATTGAAGTTTGAACCTCAATTGGAATACAAAAAAATGCTTCTGTTCATGGTTTTCCAATCCTTAGAGACCAGCATCGGAATTTACCATTAGGCTTTTTTCAAATAAAAAATGTGAGCAGGAATAAATTGGTAATTCTACTTATCAATAACGTCAGCCACTACAATTTCTACTTAATGAATATGATTTGGTGGCTGTTTCAAGGAACCCCTTTTTGAATATATATGTTTCCATGTTTGTTTTGATTGGAAGGGTAACAGATCTTTAATATTGTTGATGTTAGCTTGCAGAATTGCCAGTCATGTTATCGTCCAAGTTATTACCAGAGATGGAATTAGAGGAAACAGCCAGAAAGGAACAAATCTTAGGTGGACTATCGAGCCTCCCAGTTCTAACACAAGTTGAGAAATTAAAGGTGAATATTTCCTGTACCAAATGTTTGTTAGAATGTAACTTCACATATTGTTTTCTATTAGTGTACACTAAAATATTTTAACTTTCTTTGGTTCAGAGTAGAATAGATGCAATTGGTGCAGCCTGCAGTTGTGCTGAAAAAACTATAAATGATTCTCGCAAAGTCTATGAATTGGGCACTCGCCATACTCCTGGAAGCATCACTCCCTTGGACAAGGTCCAGGTTGCGAAAATTGAAGAGCAGGAGAAACTTTTGCGAGCAGCTGCAAACCATGGTGAAGGTGAGGATAGGTTTCAAATGAGATCATCTATTTCTTTTCTTACAAAGTCAAATTTTAAGAACAAAGTAATTTTTACAATCATGTATTTCAGTATCTAGTTAGCATTCATGAATTCCAAATTGTGAGTCCTCCTTGATCGAAAAGCAGAACTTTGAGTCTCATTTTTTCTGAGAACTGTTATCTTTTGGGTTACTCCAAAAGTGTTTACACCATGCTTGGGGGTGCTTCATGTGATATGTGGTGCATGGTGTATGGATGACCCTTGGTTGTGCTGTGATGGACATACACATGGGAGGTGACTTGCTCATTCATTGCTTGACTTTGTATGCATGCTTATGTGGCATTCTTCCTTGGAGCATTGGAGACCTAGATAGTTTGGTGACTTATTCATGTAGTGCACACATAGAGGTTGGTTACTTGCTTAGGAGGATGAGTTGCCTTGGAGGAGGAGCGCTGGGCATCTTGGAGGAGGCTGTTGAGCCCTAGATGGCATAGAGACACTTGGTTACTTACATGGAGGCTTGTGCTTGACTTGAGGATGCTTGGGTTGAGGTAGTGATCATGTAGGTGGGATGGACATGGAGGAGCACATGGCTTAAAAGGAGCATTGTTGCTTTGAAGGCTTGAGGAGGTGGAGTGTTGGACACATCTCATGGAGTGCTCAAGCCTTGGAGCCTTGCTTGTTAGACATTTCACTTTGGAGCTTGACATGTGTCACTTGTAGAGAGAGCTCTCCACATGTGAGCCTACTTATGTAGAGTTAGGTTGCTTGTAGTGGACTAGGTCCACTTTATATTGTTGGCATCCTTTACCTCTAATATGAGAGAAGAAGATTAGTGTTTTAGAAACCCTAGTGCTACCTGTTATGCTTGTTGAGAAGCAGAAGAGGAGACATTTTGCATGTGCCAAGGAGGACTTGCCTGTGATGATGCTAGCTTGTTGAGGATCCTTGGTGGAGTGACCAGCTTTGGTTAGGACTGATTCCTAGCTAGGAGGAGTTGGTGGCTAGGGTTTTCATAGTTTCCCTAACTAGGGTTTGGAGAGATCGAGATTATACTAACTTATGATAAGCTGCATGTACATGAACTTCTTTCTTATATATTAATTAAGTGTTTCAGCTGTCCTGTTAGTTTTAGGGTAAATTTACAAAACAATGATCTCTTTTAAATTTCAATGATCAAAAACAACTAGATCTGTAACTCAATCAGAGAGAGAACACATAGTATGTGGATCTATGAAGGACAACAACAACTTAAGAGAAAACTCTGATCACATATGAATAGAAACTCAGATCTAA
>ML778531.1:1487970-1498307 GCA_009831015.1 Picea engelmannii
TGTCCTTCTTCAAGGAAGGTCATGTACCATCAAATACTTGATAGAGAATCAAGTAGCCCCAGAACTTTTCCTGGGGTCTTATCCACCAAGGTCAGAGACCAAGGATCAACCCATGTCGTATGCATGGGTACCCTGGACTTTTCTAGGGGCCCTAGGCTTATCTAGGCGCTTTGCCTGCTTGGTCGTAGACCAAGAATCAACCCATGCCGTATGCATGGGTACCCTGGACTTTTCCAGGGGCCCTAGGCTTATCTAGGGGCTTTTACTGCTTGGTCATAGACCAAGAACCCCAGTTGTATACTGGGGGCCCTCTCAGGGGTCTTCACTGCTTGGTTATTCACCAAGAACCCTAGTCGTATACTGGGGGCCCTCATAAGGGTCCTTTCCACCATGATACAAGACCATGGATCAACCCATGCCTCAGGCATGGGTACCCTGGACATTTCCAGGGACCCTAGACATATCTAGGGGCTTTATCTGCTTAGTCTTAGACTAAGAACCCCAGTCATATACTGGGGGCCCTAAGAAGGGTCTTTTGCCATGGCACTGACTGTTTGGTCCCAGACCAAGTACCCCAGGAGTGCATTGGGGGCCCTAGATCTCGTCTAGGGTCTTAGCCATCCTCCAGGAGAATGGCTCTCGCAGCTGCTTATAAATTTAACATGTCCAACTGTAGTGTACTTGCAGATTTGATTTTCATCTTGTGTTGTTTTGATTGGGTTAATTCCAACATTTGTTGTTCATGCTTGTTACCACACAATCTAACACCTTAGTTCAAAGCCTTCACAAGGCGCCAAGACTAGTGGAACATTGGAAGATGTCACCGCTGTCACCTAGGCAACAACTTCCTTCGTTTTAGTGAAGGAACTAATCCAACACAAGGGAGGCTTCCCTAGTAGCCTCAAGGAATCCCTAGGAAAGACAATCAAGTCTAAGGCCTCTCTTGTAGCTACTCAATCTACGACCAATGGAATAATAAGGACAAGGTGGTCAGTTTGTGCAATTTCCGGATTTGAATGGATAAGGGTCTAGGTCAATTTAGAAGATTTATCAAGTCAATTTTAGGCACAAGAGGATCCTCAAACACTAAAAAAGAAGAAAAAGATATTGTCTGTTGTAAAAATTGAAAGAAAAGGTGATAAATTATAGCAGTAATACAAGTTATGACGGAAGCAATAAATTTATCCCTTGAACTATTAACGAACCAATGAAGAAAAGCGGCTAAGTGATGGATTAAACTAGGGTTTTATCAACCAACAAAATCTAAAATTACAATGCATATAACAGCCCTAAAACCCTAGACATCCATCCCCAAAAGGATGAAATAACAAATCAACAATACAATTTAGGGTTTAAAGATGATTACTAAGTCAACAATATGCATGAATATCAAAATGTCCAAGTCTTTTATGGCCGTAAATGAATACATATATGTTATAAAACCCTAATCTAACCCCTAAACAATAAAAAGAGGTTGAAATTTAGAATTTTGTGATTGACTTTTGGGAGAAGACTAGTGCCTACTATATTTTTAGGCATATGGGGTCAACTAAGGACTCCTTTGAAGAGATATAAGTAGATCTAGGGTGATATCTAGTGTTGTTCACTAGTAACCCTAGAAGATCCTCCTGGTATATTACTAGGTCTTCAAAGATAATTCAAGAGAAGGTTTTTCACTAGTAACCTTCCAAAAGTTTTGACAAGAAGGGTTTGTTCAAGAAAGATCCAAGAGAATGCACAACCGTCACTAGAGAAGCATCATTACACTTACATTCATTCATAAACAAAACCACAAGATAAAATGAGATCACTTACTCAAGAAATCTTGCATTCATCAAAAACCAAGCAATGAACATCCATGAAGTAGCAAAAACATCCAGAAGATATCTTCTCCAAAAAGTTGCTTTGTCTAGCCATCCATAGCAATTTGTATAAGAGAGAAAGTAGTAGTAGACAAGTAGTGATAAATCTCCAAAAGTAGCAATGATTTACAAGTAAAAAGTGCTTCTCTTATTTATATGAGAGATCAAAGTTATAACACCCTTCTCATCAATTAGAAGTCCTAAAAACATAAACTAATGCCTTTATCTTTCACAAACCCTAGAGATAAGGCCAATGGACATAAAATATCCATGATACAAGAGTATATAAGTCACTAAGACCCTCAACGATGCTTCCAAGATGAAGTAAAGAAGCTCAAATGTCAAATCGTCCATCATAAATGCATGCTAGAGGTCACAATGTGGCATAAATGACATCATAAAGTGGATGGCTCACTCCAAAATGATGTGTAGTGGGATAAAAAAGTGAGTCGTTACCTTCAAGAGGTGCAAAGTTTCATCTCCAAGTGGCATGCTATCCCCAAAAGGTGTGACGTCTCATGGGAAGGTGCCATATCATCATCAAAAGGTGCTACATCTCCTCAAAAGGTGCAACGTCCCATCAAGAGGTGTCAAGTCATCATCAAAGGTGCAACGTCCCATCATCAAAGGGTTAAATCACACATACTAGGTGCTAGGGTGTCTCAAAAGAGCCATGTCATCAAAAGGTTCAACGTCCTCCAAAAGCTATGAAATGACCTCTCTCAAGTGGTGGGACGATCTCCATCAAGTGTGCTAGTAGCCCGTCAATGTCCTCCAAATGACCAAGGCATCAATCATGTGAAATCCCATCATCCAAGTCATCCAAGGAGGGGCTCATGTAGTCCAATGTACCATCAAAGCCAGAGACATGTACATGTTAGCACTATTTTCTGCACCTAATAACAAATCTGAAATAGCTTGAAATCTGCACAGAAAACAATGTTACTTGTAGGAAATCTGCCCCTAATGTGTCACTGACAAAATCCTCTCCTTTTGGGCTGGTGCAAGCCAACCTCAGGGGGGTGTCCCTCGATCTCTTACTTGCTGTCTGCTATCTGTAAACATGCAAAATTAAATGATACAACAACAACAAATGAAGAGAAGAATGGTTGAGTTTAGGTAGCCAAGGTTCGAGATTATGGTTTTTTAAATATTTGGTGAAATCCCTGCAATCGTTAGCTCAAGATCAGCAAGTAAAATACATAGACTGCGATACCAAACAATAGATTAATACCCAAATGATATGCTAAATAACTTCTGAAAATAACATAGTTCACAAACTAAGACACCAACAAAGCAAGAAGGCCTGGTACAAGCACATCAAGATTTTATTTTTGGAAGTGTTAAGAGGCTGATTGCACCAAGGAAACAAGTACAAAAATGGTGTACTAGTGATCCTTGCATACAAGACAGAAGCTAGAAAGAGAGAAGAGAAGAGAGAAATCTGAAGTGTAGAGCTGTCAACGAAGAAGATCCAACCTTTGACAATGAAGAGCCATGGCATATATATAGCCCAATAGGAGAGGAAGAGGGCCCCTTGGGTTAGGTGAGGAGAGTGGTGCACCCCCCTTGAATGAGGAGTGAAAGGGGGAAAGAATCAAGGGAATGAGAGAGTTAGGGAGGGAAAGGGGGAATTAGGTGAGGTAGGTGGAAGAGCAACACCTTGGGTTAAAAAAGTTGGGTGCCCCCCTCATGAGGTGGCGCAACCCCTTGAGTGAGGAAATAGTGGAGAGGAAAGGGGGAGTGGATTTAGGGAGAATTGGAGTTAGGGAGAGAAAGGGGGGATTTGGTGGGTAAGGGAAATAATTAGGGAGAGAAAAAAGGTAGGCACCCCCTTAGGTGAGAGAAAAAAGGTAGGTGCCCCCCCTCATGACTCATCCATCATCACTTGGGTCCCATCTCGTGCTAGCTCATCCAAGAGCCCCACAGCTTGCCACATGTCATTTTCGCATTGGGAACCATGACAGAGTTGTCCACATCATCATTTTCACACTTGTTAGCACATGGAGCATGCATAAGTTGGCTACAAGGTGATTACTTGGCATTTCTAACACTCATGGTGGAGTTGCACCTTTTGGGACCCACTTCACATGTGGGAATGAGGACTTGGCTCTTTGGATAGGGTGCACCCCTTTTTACCCTTCTGAGTGGACACCTATCTTATTTGGTGGGGTGCTACACTGTTAGGGCTCACTTCACACACATTGAGGGTGCACTTTCTCTCACACTTGTATTAAAGTACTGGTGTTATGAGTGCTTGGAAGTGGTAGAATAACATGCCCTGTTCTTGAATCTCCACTACCATGTATCTATCCTAAAGTAGAAGGTTTGCCTTCCATCCGCTTGAAGTCTCTTCCTTAAAGAGAGAGAAATGAAATGAATGAAATTGTATTAATGTCCACTAATGACCAAAATAGGTCAATGACACTAAAATTACAACATATCAAAATGACAATAAATAGAGTGCAAAAGTCATTTCAAAATTATAGTAGTAACCACAAATAAGGGAACACAAAGAAAAGAGAAGAAAATAAACCCTACAAATTGTAGGGAGCCAACTGTAAATTCAATCACAATGTAATAGTGGGATAGGCTGTAATTTTTTTTTTTCTTATTAATAATTATCCACTAGAGACCAAAGTAGATCAAAGGGACTAGTGATTATAACTAGCAATAATAGAAAAATCAAAACATAGGGGTACAAAAGACCCCCCTAAAATGAAATGAAATGAAAAAGGAGTACAAGAGCAACAAAACATGAAATGATGTAAGTGTAGGCATGCAAGTAGGTTATCCCAAGAAGGAAAACCGTATGAAGTGGAGAGCCAATGAAGCAGCATAGCCTAGATAAAGATGTAGCATCTAGAAAGGGGAGGAGGGAGCTAGCCTTTCTCATTGTTTGAATCAATAGTCTAGATCTCATCACCAAGTGCTTGCCGGATAATGTCCTTCAGAGAGTTTCCTTGATTGATGGGGCCTACGGGTAATCTTGGGTGGCATCAACTTGCTCCTGGCGGTGGTCGACATTGACAAAAAGGTGTTAATTTCTCCTTAACCCAACACCCGAAAGTTAATTCCAAATAAATTACTTTATTGAATAAAAGCACAATTGAGTTTTTAATGAAACATTACATTGGAAGCATAAATAGGACACCAAACACAATGCACACGTAATTTTCTGGGTAAATACCCCTGGAAATACCCCAAGGGAAAACCAATACCTTGTTGAGTTTATTGATATAAAATATGGGCTCCCGTCCTGGGATAATGGCCCACTCGAGGAAAATACAAATTAGCAAAAGAGCCTAGCCTATCACACCTAGATGCTCTACTCTTGTGCTGCCCCTTTGCTCCTTTCCTCGGACCTTGCCCTTGCACACTTGGATGAAAGTCCTTCTCCACCCAATCATTGAGATCTCCTATCTCACTCTGTGTGTGTCTCCTCTCACTTAGGCTGCCTTTTATAATCTTGAGTTTACCCTAAATCCAAAACCCTAGATCTCCAAAGTGATCAATGGCTAAGATTAGATCTCACCATCACTGTGGATCTAATGGCTAGGATTCAATTTAACTCACTAATGCCAAATACTTAGGCATTTGAAGACTTGTTAGCAGAACAAGTCTGAGCGGATACACCCAACAAGGTTACTTCAGCCTCTACCCATTCCGGAGCAGAAGTGGGAGAGTATTTCTATGGATTTCATTACAGGGCTTCCCCGCGTGTAGGGCAGGGACTGTATTTTTGTGGTGGTTGAAAGACTGACCAAGTTTGCAAATTTCTTTGCCATACCCATGGACTACAAGGCCATACAAGTAGCGGAGTTATTTTTCAGGGAGGTCTTCAGGTTGCATGGCCTACCCTGATAGATAGTCAGTGACAGAGATGGGTGCTTCATCAATGCATTTTGGTAGGATCTCTTCAGGTTGGTGGGCACAGGGTTAGCGACGAGTACCAGCTACCACCCCCAGACAGATGGACAGACAAAGATTGTCAACAAATGGGTGGAGGGGTATCTGAGGAATTATGTAGGAGGGTAGCAACGCACTTGAGTGAGATGGTTGCACATGGGTGAGTACTGTTTCAACACGACATTCCATATGTCTATCCAGATGTCACCATTCTGAGCGTTATATGGATACGATGCACCTTCCTTCGTGGAGACTGTGTTTGGAAATAGCAGGGCCCCAGGGGCCAAGGACTGGATAGAGGAGAGTCAGAGGATTCTACGGTCAGTGAAAGAAAATCTGCAGGCAACACAAAACCAACAGAAGATCTACGTAGATAGGCAGAGGATAGGACGCAGTTTCGAGGTGGGGGACTTGGTTTTTCTTCGATTACAGCCGTACAGACAGTCTTTGTTGAAGAAGAGCGGGGAAGAGAAATTGAAACCCAAGTTCTACGGGCCATACAGGGTCATCAAGAGAGTGGGCGACGTGGCCTACGAGGTAGAGCTACCGGAGGGTAGCAAGATACACAATGTGTTCCACGTTTCTTGCCTTAAAAAGGCAGTGGGACAACAGGTGACCACTTCAGAGGAGCTACAACCCTTGGATGAGGAGGGATAATTGGAGTTAGTGTCGGAGGAGGTACTAGAGCGCAGAGAGCGCAGGTTGAGGAGCAGGGTCATCCGAGAGTGCTTGGTCAGATGGAGGGGACTTTCAGTGGAGGATGCCACATGGGAGGGAGAGCATATATTGCAGCACCCCGGATTAATGTTACTTGAGGACAAGCAATATCGGGAAGGGAGGACTGTGATGTCCCTTTCCCAAGAATAGCCTCAGTAGGGAGCGACTTAGTAGTCTACCGGTTCCCGTAGACTATAATCGGGCAGAAACAGGGGAATAAAGGGAGAAATAAGGGTGAATAAGTGGCTAAATGAGTAATTAAGCCAAAAAGCATTGGAAAAGTCACTTAAGCCAAAGTGAACGAAGAAATAGAAGAAAAAGGGGTTTCGAGTGACTTAATTAATTAATCATTCACAACTTAGGAATAAGTCACCAAGCTTAAGTTATGTCAACGACAAATTATATCGAAGGAGGTATAAGAAGAGGAATTCGACCAAATTCCTCATTATGATTGATTTGTGAATTGAGAAACAGGTTCCAGAGGAGGAAGTCGACCTCAACAGTTGTTTTGTGGATTTTTGGAGGAAACCACGATCGCAGATTAGTTTTGGTGTTGGAAGACACACCCTAGCCCATCAGAAGTACCATCCAGGTATTTCATTGTGCCAGATCAATATTCTACGGACCCAGTTTAGTCAGTGTACATTGCAGCCAGTGAGGGCGTGGGATTTCAGAGAAAGTTTTGTGTAGATGGACGAGATCAGAGAAGATTTAGCCAGATCCTTCCGACTCAGTTGGAGGTGAGCCAGGGTGCATCTTTTGAGACATTACTCGTCATATTTCGACAGAGGAATCATTTAGTGCGCACCAATCAGTTACCGAGGGCGCAGTTCTTGGGGAAGCACATTCGGGGTTCTATAGAGATCACCGTGCCAGATCATGGGAAACACTTCCGATCCATTTCAGAGTAGACTAGGGCGCACATTTTGAGACAGATATCAGTAGATTTCGACAGTGGAATCATCATGGCGCATTGCCAGAGCCTAGGAGGTGCGTAGATCCCTAGGGGAGATCATCCGGGGTTCATACTGTTCAGCAGAGGCCAGATCTTCAGGCTGACAGGTAGTGGGAGGTTGCTTGAGGTCAGTGCAACCATGTTGAGATAGTTTCTAGGCATATCTGAGGGTTTGAGCCACCAGGGCGAATATTCCTGTCTTGCAGCAGTTGCTGTATGAGTTGCCGTGCGCATGCAATAGTTGCCGACATTTCTTCTCTTCTCATCCATTGATCCAACATGATCATTTATTCCGAGTATTTTCATTTAGCATTGTTGTGTGTATTCCGGCTAAGATCCATCTAGTCTCGATCTAGCTGAGAGATTCATTTTATTTCCTCGCATGTGATATTGTACCTACAGTCATATTTCATATTTCATATTGTGACCCTTGCCTTCCAAGGCATGAAGTTTGATACACCGTCTAGCTTGTCCTCAAACCACAAACCTGCTGTGGCCATCTCTAAATCATAAATTTACTGGGAACACAAACTGCTGAAAATATGTGCCAAGTCTTTCAGGCACGGAAACTAAAGAGTTTGTGTTTCGTCCTTCAATCACAAAATTGATCTCCGACTGCTCAGATCCCTACCTAGGACCCGTTGCATGTTGCTCGGACTCTGCAGCCCATTGCCTGGACTTGCTCAAACCCTTGCCCAAAGCTGCCTGCAGCCTTTTGCTGCTTCCTTGGTCTCCCTGTGGTCTGTTCGAATGTTGCCCAAGCTTTTCTGGGTTGCTCGACGACTCCTACGGTTTGTCGGTGCTTCTCCTGGTTGCCCTAACCCTTCTGGGCTACCTTGTGCAGTTTTGGGTCCTCTATTGGCTTGGTTGGCGACTTTGGTGACTGTGTTGGTGGCCTTGTTGGTGGGCTTGGCCTGTGCTCAGCGAATAACTGGCCCTGCCTGCGGTTGCTAGCGGCTCGTCAGTTCTTCTAGCGGTTGCTGGTAGTTGGTCCGCTGCTCGCGAATTTCCATCGATCGACTCTCCTCCTCTACCGGCTCTTGCACCATCACCCACGGCCGACTACTCCCAACGTCCACACGTCTCAGCCCTGGCCCTGCTGCAAGAGTCCCCCGTGGATCCTTTGAAGCTCAAGATCCACACTGCCTTCTATCAATGGCGCCCAGGAATTACACCCAACGACTCGATCGAACCTTCAACATCAGCCCACGCACGACTTTGCCACCTCCGCCTTTGTCGACGGCTCCTCGACTGCAGCTCGACCTCAACACACCACTCACGTCTGCAGCCTGACCACTCCGATCTGCAGTTCTTCTCACGTGGCTGTTGCACCCACGAGCTTGAGACCTCCCTGCAGCAGCCGACGACTGCTCACTTAGTCATCTGCTTCCATGTGGATGTAGGACACGGCTGTACAACGACCGTATGTTGCACGACCGCTTCTTTCCTTTTTTTTTTAAATCCTTTACCCGTAGACCTGCAGAGATAAAAACTTTATGCGCTGCAAATCACGCCAGTGTATCTTGGTTCCTCTTTCAAGGATCACGCTGTGATACCATGTTAATTTCTTCTTAACCCAACACACGACAGTTAATTTCAAATAAATCACTTTATTGAATAAAAGCGCAACTGAGTTTTTAACGAAACATTGCAACAAAAGCATAAATAGGAAACCAAGCACAATGCACACATAATTTTCTAGGTAAATACCCCTGGAAAAGCTCCTAAGGGAAAACCAGTATCATGTTCATTTTGTTGATATAAAATCTGGGCTCCCATCCGGGGATAATGGCCCACCCGAGGAAAATACAAATCAACAAAATAGCCTAGCCTAATACACCTGGCTGCTACTCCTTTGCTGCTCTTTGCCCCTTTCCTCGGACCTTGCCCCTGCACACTAGAATGAAAGTTCCTCTCCACCCAATCAATCGGATCTCCTATCTCACTTTGTGTGTGTCTCCTCGTCTCACCTAGGTTGCCTTTTATAATCTTGAGTTTACCCTAAATCCAAAACCCTAGATCTCCAAAGTGATCAATGGATGAGATTAGATCTCACCATCACTTTGGATCTAATGGCTAGGATATAATTTAACTCACTAATGCCAAATACTTAGGCATTTGACTTAAGTTAAACTCCATTAATTGCAAAAGTACATTCTCTTTAATAATCACTTTATTAAAGTGGACCTCCTAAGTCCTGAGAGGTACTAAGGACGACTTCCACATGTTAGACACAAAATGGATGTGCAAGTACCTGTCCGATGCTACAAACATCAACAAGAGGTAAGACCACTCATAACATCAAGGGTTGGGGAACTCACAATATAAGAAAAGGAACTAGTAATGCATCTTTTAGTATCTTGCATTAATTGCTCTCCCAACAACTCTAATCGTCCAAGAAGCCCTCGATGTAACATTACATTGAGCTCGGGTGGTACGGGCCAAGGAACAATGCAAACTGTCCTAGCATTGTCCAACTTAGTCTTTGCGGGAAACTTCACCTGCCTTGCCCGATGCACTAGACTAGAGGAATGGATAAGCAGTGGCTAGTGCTTAGAACTAAGAGAGAGAGAGAGAGAGAGAGAGAGAGAGAGAGAGAGCACTGAATTGAATTTGAATTTTATTAAAATGTGCAACAGGCCTATGGGATGGAAAAACTTACATCCTGTTATCCCCGATATCTAGGGATAACTAGGAGGTCATGTCTCGAGGCCCAAATGGTCCTAGACATGGAGTACCGAGAGCAGGAGGGACTTGAGCATGGTCCTGGAGGACCCATCTTCTTCTTCTCAGCCAGACTTGTCCTGCCAGCAGTACCAGCCTCCATCACTACCGGCCTGGGCTTGCATCAGAAAAGGCTCTTGCTCCATGAGGTAATTGGTCCGAGGTATCAT
>ML778531.1:1502402-1516886 GCA_009831015.1 Picea engelmannii
AATTGTAAAATTGTAATAATGAGTTAAAAGGATGTTAAATGATGGTTAGAAGTTAGAGAGAGACTCCCTAAACCTAAACCTACCCATCCAACCTTGTTTCAACCCTTTAAACACCCTTACCCCCTCACCACACTCAAAAGTTATGTCCCCCTAGGGGGATTGACGTTTTTTCTTGGAGATAAATGTTGTGACTTGAGTGAGGGCCCCTCTCTTGTGCTTTCCCTTCCTTTAACTCTCACATCACCTTCCAAGGTGATCCCACACCTTTTCTCTCATCCCAACACTCCCTTTCTTGCCTCATCCCAAGAAAGTTGCGCCCTCCAAGAGGAGTTACGGTCCCCTCCACTTGGAAAAATCTAGAAATAATTTTTAAAAATTATTTTAATTCCTTCCACTCAACTAGCACGAATCCCATAGCCTCCCACTTGCTTTTGTGTAATCCCAACACCTCCCACACTTTTCTAAACCCTAGATCTAGGATTCAACCCTACATGGTGCGCCCTAGCCTAGAGATCTACTCTTATGCTTGGTGGTGGACACTTGGCATTGATCCAAGAGAGGTAGGTTTGCTTCTCCAAGTATAAATAGATCCCTCTCCTCACTCCCAACACACCATATCTTGAGCTAAGATTATGCTACTTGATTTTTCACTCTCTCTCTCTCTTTCATTCATCATTTTCATTCTCTTGCTCTTTAGGGTTTTGGAGATAGTTTTCTCCAAGATCCTTCTTCTTGAGTAATAAAGAGAAAACTTTGGAGGATTATTGGAAGAGTTATGCACATGCTTCTTCTTGCCATACACATGAGGTAAACTTGTTCTAAGATTTTGTTTGGTGATTGCATCTTTGGATCCTAAGGTAAAATGTTATTTCGGTCAATCTAGTAATGCACATGCTTGTAGATCTATGTATCTTGATATGCTAGATAGGATTGAAATGTCATCTTATTAGTAGATGCAACATATTGTTTATTGTATGCCATCATTGTTCAAGGTTTTTGCAGGTTTAGCTTCAAGGGTTTCATTGGGACAACCTTAAGCAAGAAGGCTCCCTTGAGACACACTCAAACTCCATTCCTTTCTCACTTTTAGTCTTCTTCTATATTGCTGTTCATTCCATCAATATTTCAGCTAGCATAGTTTAGTAAGATAGGTCATTTTTAATCAAAATTTACAAATTTTTCTTCAGAAATTTTTTTGCCCTAAACAGACAAACTTTTTTCTTCAATATATTGGTTGTGTGTAGCATTTCCAGCAAGGATACCTTGCTGGTTTTTGCAGGTTCAGATCTGGTTGAGAGGGGTTTTGGCTACCCAAAGGCATCCACACAACACTCAAAGACTCCCCCAAGGGATTGGTAGCTATTTCTCAACCTCCTTCTTCAATTTTTAAGCATTTTTAGTCATTTCTTTTCCTTCTTGCTTGCTTGTAGTGGCTCATAGTTGTGGGAGAATGAGTGGTACAACCTCCTCCGACGTGTGAGCTCTTGGGTAGCTTAGATCTAGCTTAGATCTTGTTTATTTGACATTTTCCCCCTTTTTGAGCTAGGATGTGAGGGTTTGTGAGATAAAGGGTATCTCCCAAACCCTAGGATGTGGGGTAGGATTTGTTTCTTGTTTGCTTGGTTTGTTTGCCTCTTTTTTTCCTTAGTTGCATCTCTTGTTTGCTTGTTTCTTCATTTTCCCAATATTTGCTAATTTAAACAAGCTAATTAATTGCCTACCTATTTGGGAGAGGAATACCCCAAAAGGTTAGGTTAGGGTTTTAATATGTGATTATGATCTAAATGCTTAATGTTATAATTGTTCTAGATCTATATCTAATACACTCAATAATTCTCTAGCTTAAGCCTATTGGGCACCTTAAATCAACTTAACTAGATCTCTTGCATGCTTAGCTTATTTCAAGTCTTTATCTTCACTTTACATGCTTAGATCTATAATCTTTAATGTTTAAATGCTTCAATAGGTAGATGGTATTCTTCTTTGTTGTACAGATCTCTTAATGCTATATGCCAAATGCTTGAAGTCACTTTATTTCTAAGTTGATAAGTAGGCAACATCTAAATCTTTTTTTTTTTCACACTTAATGCTTTTGAATATGATACAAGTGTGATTGCTTCTCTTCTAATGGTTGGCAAGTTGTTCTTGCCCTTGTTATTTTTTTAAGCTATCTAATTGTGCAATCAAGTGATATATACATGTGTTAATGCTCTTAATCTCATAACTAAATCAACACATTTAAAGGTTGAAGTGAGTTTCGGCCAAGTCACTAAATCACTCTTAAAAAGTGTCCTAAAACTCTTAAAACACCCTAAAACACTCTTAAAAGTCTACCTAATTCATATAATAACTTAATAGACTCTTGAGGGTACCTCAGACCACCATCTTCACCATCTAAAACAGGACTTGAAAACAACGGAGGGTGTAGGCAGGGGACTGTCTCACGACGCACAGGATGTGTCCTCTCCGGGAAGTACTCTTGTCTTAGGACTGACTGAGAAAACTAGGGTTAGCCTCGTTGCTATACTATCTTGAGCATTCAACAGTTATTTGGCAATAGGGGGAGGAGGCTTTGGTGAAAGCTTAATAAAACTTAACAATCTTAAGAAAGCCTAACAACTCAACCTTGGGCTTAATCTAATAAATACCTTGAGGGTTTAATAACTAAGAGTGAGTCATCTTTATAACACTTGTGTTTGAATCTTTAAATCTTCTTTGTTGATGTGGTAATATGTTGATGACAATCTTGTAAATGTTATGTGATGCTTTAATCTCTTTATATCCTGCACAAACACAAAATAATTAAAGTGGTTAGCTTTCTTGTTGTATTTTAGCATTCTTTGAATTGTAAATCTTGTGTCTAATATTTATTTGATCAAGTTATTCTTTTGTAAGTAATATTGTAATCTGTTGTAACGAACAACCCCTTAAGTTAGTTGACCCCAAGCCCAATCTTTAGGCACTAATCTTAGTTGCCCTAGAAAAGGTTTGCTTTACATGCTAACCCTTGCACCTTGCATTGCTGCCTTAGCATCTTAGGTTAGAATCCCCCAAGCCTTAACAAATTAAAACTAACTCCTAGAACTTAACTCTAAAACTAATCTAGAAACTAGGGACTACCACCCTTGGCTTCCCTAGGAGTGAGCCTAGACGGAAGAGGTTCCGGTCAAAGTGACAGCGTGGGCTGTGAACCTAGGCATTGTGCCTCCAAGGACACACGAAGTGAGCCGGACTTAGCTCACGTTTGCAAGTGTGGATAAGGACGGCAACACACCCATCATGTCATATTTTCCGATTGCTCCTTTGGGTCTATAGTCTCCCCATATTCCTATTTCACACTATAATCTAGCTGGTTCTTATTTGAGAGAAACCTGTTTTTCTTTTCCACTTATGTTTTCTGTAGCATCCTTGTAGGTGGATTTTTAGCTGCCTTCCTATCTAACAGCTTGAAATGAGAAAAATTGCCCTAGCTTAAATCTGTTATTGTCTTTAGTAAAGACAGGATTCATTATTGCAAGTTTTATTACATCTGATTACAATAACTGAAAAGTTAATATAAAAGCTAAGTCCTAACAATAGCCCCCTTCTGATTAGTTTACTTGACTTCTTGAGAGGATCAAGGAAATAGTATGTTGTACCATATATGAGATTCAGATGTCCTAGTTCAATTGGCTATATATAGCTCTTAGCATTTTTCTCTTCTATATTTAGTTTGTTAGTTTCAGCATTCATGTTTTGGATCTAAAAATTGGTTGTTGATATGTTGTGTTTTTTTTGAGAAATATGTCTTATAGAATCTCTTTGGCTAAGCTGCCACACTATGATGGGTGTATCTATGCGGTCAAAGTTAGCCGGACTAGCACCTGGCCTCATCTGCACCTGCACGGGGGGTTTTAACTTTTGAACCTGGGTCTCTGCATTAATACAAGCCGGATCACCTTGTCGCTTGCTGCTAGACCACATTCCCGTGGGCTTTGATATCTTGTTATAGGACGCAAATTCTGACTGTAGTTGAGGTTAATTTAATTAATTTTTTATACTAATGTTTTTCTTATGTGTTTTTCAGCATTACGTTTGCCAGTAGATCAACGAATAGAACCAACTGTCCTTCCATCACATTTGGAGTCTGGTTTAGCATCAGTGGATGGTGATACAAGCTTTGTGGAGGCCACTGGTATTTTTATTTTAAGCCTTCCTGTTTATATTTTTTGGTTTTCAGCAACTGGAACAGGAGTTAAAGTGCCAAATGTTTCTCCAGATCTTGAGGCCCTTGAAATAGGAGTTAATGTGGTATAATAAAGTTTATTCAGATTCAGCTTACTATTTATTTATTTTTTCTCTGAAAAATGCAACTTGTATTAACAATGAATATTAGAGTACAGAGTCCCTCACATCTATATAAAGGACAGAAAGAAGGTCCTTAGGAGAGATTGAGCTTGAGAATGATTAAACAGAGCATCTTTTCTAAGAATACCGCTCTTAGCTTTAATTTGGGCTTGAAGATCAGCATACAATATCCCAAGGAAATAATTTAATGAAAATTGAGCACCATTGAAAGCTGCATCACATCCCAACTTCCAGATGGAGTATAAACAAACTATTCTAATACAATGCCAAACTCCTTGGAAGTGAGGTGAAGCAACTGGATCACAATCTTCTAGGAGCACATCCTTCTACAGAAAGTATCTTTATAGGATATGACTCCAAGAGGTCCAAATGAGGTTGCAGCAGATCCTGGCACATGTGCACTTCAAAAAATATGCTAGACAATCTTAGTGATCCCATAGTGCAAACAATCTTAGTGATCACATCAGTAAAGCTAGAGTTAACAAGCCTAGCGTTAGAGTGTAATCCCTGTAAACCCTCATATACCATCAACCAAGCGAAGAATGCCAACTGAATGGCAACTCTGTATCCCCAGGCCATGTTGAGGCATGGAATCCATTTCATTTCTTCGTCCTCTGTAGCCGAGTACCTCCTTGAATGGATGTTTCAAATGAAGAATCTGATATAGCTGGCATGTCATGTGGATCCAAATCCGGCCTGTTATACAACAAAGCCAATCCATCCAGATGGGACCAGAAAGTATTGTTATTCAGTTTGGATGTATCTTCTGCAGAGATGAGACTCTGCAAGTTTTCTACTGCAGCTCTATCCGATCTGAGTGGGCCTTTTTCTTGAGAAATCAAGGACCAAGACCTCCATGCTCTCATGGATTGATACCCAAAACCCCCCCACACATGTTAATTCCTGCAAACCCAGCACCCGAGTAATAATCTGAATAAACTCACTTTATTAATTATTAGTATAGCTAGGTTATTAACGAAAAATCAGCGGAAGCATCAAAAGAGAAACCATAATGTATTGCACGAGATATTTTGGGTAAACACCCCTGGAAAAATCCCCGAAAGGAAAACTAAATCTCAGTTTGATTTATTATTATAAATCTTGGGCTCCTGTCCTGGGATAATGGCCCATCAGAGGAATACAATGCAACAATAGCCTAGCCCACTTGGCTGCTATCTCCCTTTCAACCCCTTTGCACCTTTCCTTAGCCCTGCCCATTCACACTTGGATGAACTCTCTTCACTCACTCAATGAGATCTCCTCACTCTCTCTCAGTGTGTGTCTCATCCTCTCACCTAGGCTGCCTTTTATTACATTGAGTTAACACTAAGTCCAAAACCCTAGATATTCTCCAAAGTAATCAACGGTTGAGATCTAATCTCACGTTCACTTTAGATCTAATGGTTAGGATTTAATCAACCCACTTAAGTTACTAATACAAATAACTTAGGCATTTAACATAATTAATCTCACATTAATCTAAAAGATCATTCACTTTAATAATTGACTCATAAAGTGAACTCCTAAGTTTCTGAGAGGTTACAAGGACTATTTCCACATGCTAGACACCGAGCCTATGTGGAAGTACCTATCCGATGCTAATACATCAACATTCCTTAACGAGGAAGGTACTTCTACCACCTAGAGGTGGCTCTATCTTCGCTATCAGATCTGCTACTATGCCTGCTCTCCAATCCACCTGATTGGTTGCTCCTTCTGAAACAAAAGCTATCCTTGCCATTTCGCTCAAACTCACCTGCGAAGACTTCCCTCTGATCATGCTCCTAGAAGCCTCCTGCTCATGAGCATCATGCATGGTTATCTCGTACCATGAATTCTTCTTGACAGACTTGGAAGGCCGCTCCTTCCCATTTGAACCTGAAGGATGACTCCCTCTGAGCTGCTCAACCTTCAGAGCTACCTGTTACTTGTTTTCTACCACTGTGCTATTGCTTGCCATAACTTGCATAGGCTAGCCTTTTAGCCTATGCATGTTGGTCTCTCTAACTCCAAGAACAACTGCTGGGTCTAAGCTAAATTCTCTGGGCATGATCAATGCCTGTCCATCTCATAATAATACCTTGTTGCCGTCCTTATACACACCTACTAACGTGGAGAAGTCTCCAACCCACTTGGTGTGTCCTTGGAGGCACAAACCTAAGTCTAGACCCATTGTCACCTCGATCTAGACTTCTTCCGTCTAGGCTCACTCCTAGGGAAGCCAAGGGGGGTAGACCCTATTAAACTATGTGAAGTTTGATTAATGATCTAGGAGTTAATTGAGTTTTTAGTTGTGAAGACCCAACCCAATGACAAGCAAACAATTGCAAATGCGATTCTTCAATGATAGGAAAACCTTCTATTCACAAATTAACAATGAGATCAGTGCCTAAAGATTACCCAAAATTGAGTTAATGAGATATACAACAAAGATGTAATTATACAAGTGTGAAGCAAAGTTATGAGATATCCAGAATGATTATAAGAAGTAACTTTAAACCAATTATGTTCAATCCAAGAAAGAACATATAAAATAAAGAATGTTTTGAACAAATATTCATATAAAAAGAAAAATTACTTGAAAGTAAAGTGCTTGAAAATGTAACTTGCTCAAAAGGAAATATTATGAAGAGTGTTTAGGTTGATTTTAACAAGTTTAAAACTCTCTTAAATTAGAGCGTGAAAGATTCAAACCTAAACTATGTGACTACCCCTAACTCTTATTCCCTCAACCAAAAGGAAGTGCTAGGTGCTCAAGAAGAAGGACAAACAAGGTCCTTCCCTAGCTCCACAGGTCAAATCCGGAATGCTTGGGCGCTCAAACAAGGAGGACACATAGTGCCGTGAAGCCGTCCCCGACTTCAACCCCTTGTAGCCTCCCAAGTCACCCTTTTTGTTGGTAAAGACAATAGTAATTGGGTGCCTAATTAAACTAGCCTCTCAATCCTTTCCCTTTCTTACTTTCCCAAATCYACAAAGTGGCAAGGGAAAGAAATACGGGGTATAAACGGGGCACAAATTTTATTACTTTTCAACAAGTTAAATTAACTAGCCTTCACGATATTGCATGGATGGCAAAGCCAAATCACTATTCAAGGTGTGGGCGAGAAATGAATTAATTAAATGACTTGAAAATAAATTTTAAAACTTAAGCAACCTCATGATATTGCATGGATGGCAAAGCCAAATCACTATTCAAGGTGTGGGCGAGAAATGAATGAATTAAATAACTTGAAAATAAATTTTAAAACTTAAGCAACCTCACACTATGGCACAAGAAGGAGGACAAGCCTACCGGTTTTGGCCAAGGTGGGTAAAAATAAAACTAAAGCAGAAAATAAACTTAGATCCTAGCCTTCACAATATTGCACGGATGACAATGCCAAATCACTATGCAAGGTGTGGGAAAACACAAAGATTATTTACACTTTCAGAAAATAAATTTTAGGTAGAGAGAATGCAAGCCAAAGAGACTCTCTTGGATTGTTTACAATGCTTAGAAAGTTGAGAGAAAGAAGAGGGTTTGGCACCACCCCTCTAGGATGCTTCCTTGAGTGTTTTGAGGGCCAAATATGCAGAAATCCTCTTCAGAATCTGCAATAAACCTGCAAAAACAAGCTATTCTTGCTGGAAATTGCTAAAAGATGATATAGACAAGTGATTTTATGAAAATATAATATTCAGAAATTTTAAAATAAAAAATCTGAACATAAAAGTAAATATTAGATTGCAGATTTTAGATAAAAGAAAGCTAAAGATTGATAAATATGTAGCTGAAATAGAAACAGAAAATTATAGAAACTTGAAATGGCTTGAAAAATAGATTTCCAGATCTGAAATCAACCTCCCAAAACCCTTGGCAACCTGCAGATTTTGCAAACCCTTGCTACAAGACACACAAGAAGGTGAAAATGTTCTATAAATTTGCAAAATACTTTCCAAATAAAATAGGAACAACCCACAAAAATTAGTGATAATACTACCACTAATCTATCCCACGCAAAATACTTTGCTTGGGTCTCCAAGTGTAAAAATGTAAAATAAGGAAATGCAATAGAAAATGACAACAATATTACCTCATAGATCCACAACACAATGGCTCTTAGAATACTCTAAGAAACACAAGATATCCTCCAAAGCTTCTATTATTTCATTACCAAAGAAGAACTTGCCAAATGACACCAAGAATCACGAGAGAAAGGGGAGAGAATCAGGAAGAGATGGGAGAGATTTTGGCATAGTAGACTTGCAGTGAGAAAAGATTATGAAATGAGGAGGGGTAGGCATTCTTTTATACTTGGGAGAGAGGAGAAACCCCTCTTGGATGAATTACAAGTGTCACCCATCAAAGAGAGAGAGAACAAATCAAATAATAGTCACTTTTAGGGTTTTGGAGCAAGTTAGGGTTTGAGGGGTGACATGTAAAGGGGGAAAACACCTTTTGACTTGTCAAACATGAGGTTAGGCTATAGGAAGGGCGAAATTAGGGTTTTGACACTTTTTTCACTTTAATTTTTTATTTTCCCTAAGTTTAAGAGGAAGGGGGAACACTTTTTATTAGGGAGACATGACTTTAGGTTGTTGGCTTAGCATGGGGGGGTTGTTTTAAGTGGAAAATCGCTTTTCCAATTTATGAAATACATTAGGAATCATTTCCCCACTTTCTCTCATGACCTTAGTCATTTTTACAATTTTTGGATTTTTTAATTTAGCTAATTATTTGCTGATTTTTGACTGACTTGGACTCCTATTGGACAATTGTTGATGATTGAAACTATGTGAGACATTCTCCACGTACAAACCTGTGATATGCAGATCATTGCAGCTATGTGAGATATTCTCCAGCTTACAAACTTGAGAGAAAGCCCCTGAAGAGGGTGTGTGGTTCCTATCTGAGACGGAGCTGGAACGTAGAGATGACCTTCTCCATACAGAGAGTTGAGAAGAACTCCAGATGATTCTCCTATGTAATGCAGTGAGAAAGGTGATCTGCAGAGTTGGACGTGCCTGTGGCTGAGCACAAGGTGAATGTGTGAAACCCTAAAGTGCTGGGTGCATCGTCATGAGAACATAAATGAAGATGATGTATTAGCCTCCTCTGAGTAGAAGAGTTGACGAGAAACTCCAGATGATTCTCCTGTGTAATGTAGTGGGAAAGAAGATCTGTTGAGTGGACGTGCTTGTGGACGAGCACAGGTGAATATGATTCTATAAATTTCTAGTGGCTGAGCACTAGTGAAGAAGTGGTTCTTCTGTGTAATGTAGTGAGCCAGAGATATTTTCATCCCTATGGATGTGCCCCTAGTGGATGAGCACTAGTGGGTGTATAAGATCCCTTGCTATATTGTTCAAGAGTCAGACCTGCCTGTAACCCTAATTGTAATGTAAAGGGTACATGTCGGCCCCACCTTAATGTGACTGGTAATTAATGTAAAAGATAATTAATCTGCTTAATATTAATTATATTATAAGCTAGTGAGGTCGGCCCTGTTGTGCTAATAGACACTTCTGTTGACAGGTTCAGGTTAGTATAAGTAAAGGTGAGTTTCCCATTGAGGAATCATATCTTTCATGTGAGTTTGAAAATTTTAGCAAGTACACCTTCTCGGGAAAAGTGCGCACCTCTCTTGGGCGCTAGTCTTCTAGGGTTTGAGCACCCTCTTGTGTGCTAGGTCTTATTGGTGGTGAAGGGCTTTCTCTTGAAGAATATAACAAAGGATTTGGCTGGGTTTTCTTCCCTTGTTGAGAAGGGTTTCCCAGGATACTTCTTGTGTTCTTGTGCATGGTGTTTCTTCTTGTGATCTTGGTTGCTGCAACATTATTGTTTATGGTTAAGACAAATGCAAAATTGGAATGAACTACATGCTTAACCTAGCTTATTGAAAAATCAATAACAATGACCTAGCAAAACTTGTCCAATCGAGTTGAAACTTAGTCCAAGGGTGTAGGGGGTCTTTTTCCATTTGATTTGTGTACTCACGCCCCTATACAAAATCCTGAAGGACCAAATTTTTACATTTTTCATAAAAAATAATTAAAATTTCCAATAAATGGAAAATTTTAATAATTAAAAAAACCCTATCAAAACTTAATGGAATTTTGCAAGACTCTAAGAGATGTCTAGCATGGTCATTTACAACATTCCTAAGCCTTAGTCACCCCTTGGGATCGATCATTAGAATGATTTTCACCACTTTGGAGGATTATATGAGTGAAAAACTCAAGAGTAATTAAAATCGCTATTAAGCAAGATTAATTACCCGAGGACAACAACACTCGATGAAAGGACTTCCCTAATGATAAAGTCCTAAGTAACTAGAAAAAAATATGACTCATGCTAGCATGCTACATTATTATCCCACGTAGGGGAGCAGACATTTCGTGTACATAGAAAGACGTGCCATGGGCAAAATTGCCCTGTTGAGCCAAAAGTCTTCAACTTGTAGTACCACAAGGTACATAGCTTCATGGTACATGATGTTGACCCCTAGTCGAAATAGGTGGTCAACATACCTCACAGCCCTTCTTCTCAATTGTTGAGACTGAGAGCACACTCCTCCTGAGTTTTGGTACCCATAGCACATTTGTCACTCTAAAAACACCTCCCGACTCCATTAAGAATGGCACTATTCTAGATCTCTGCACTGCATGCTTGGTCCCCATACCAAGTTCCACATGCATCTTTGAGTCAGACTTCGTGAAGCTCTCGAACAACTCCCGTGCTCCTGTCATATGAGACGTGGCTCCACCATCTATCAACCATGCATCAACTGATATGGTGCCCAAGGTAGTCTGGGAAACAAATAAGAACTCTGACTGTTCAAACTTCTTGCCAAACTCATCTTGAGCCTTTGTCAACGCACCTACCTTTGGTTGCATCTCATTTGCCCCCTTCTTCTTGTTCGAACATTGACCTGCATAGTGCCCAAACTTGTGACATGCAAAGCACTCGACTTTGCTCATGTCCTTCTTTTTCTTGCCGTCTTGAGAGGTAGACTCTCCACCGACCATCTTCTTGAACTTTCCCTTCTTTACCTGGTTGGCAAGAGGAATGTTCTCATCATCCTTCTTGTACCTGCCTCCATTCAACTCTTCATCTCGAAGTTCCTCTTGAACGAAGTCATCCCACAATCTTGACCTATGAGGGAACTTCTCCCGTGCCACGACCCCTTTGATGAACAATGTCCACTCCTTCGTGAAGCCTTTGAGTGTCATCCTCACCAGCTCTGAATCATCCACTACTTCCCCGTTTGCAGCTAGTTCATCTCGAACCTATCGGATCTGGGTGAGATAAGTTGTCCCCCTATCTGATCCTGTCATCTTCGTATCCCTAAGCTTCTCTCTCAACACCTTTTTGTGATTCTCATTCTTGCTCTGAAACAAGCTCTTCAGAGCCTCCCACATGTCCCCGACTGAGTTCTTTCTCGATAAATGAGGGATTAAGTGATTCTTCACTCCGACTAGGATTATCCTGCTTGCTTTCACATCCTTTAGCTTATGGGTGGCCAGATCTTTTGGATCCGCTAGTAGGGCCATGATGGAGTTGTCAAACTCCCAAATGGCGTTCTCCATCAAGACCAACATGATCCGCTCCTTCCACGGATTGTAGTTGAACACCCCGTCCAATCTATCCTCAAACCACAAACCGGATGCGACCATCTTCGCAACCTGCTGGAAAACTCAAATCTAGCTTCCCGAACCTGTTGCCCGTTGCCTAGACCCCTTCCTGAGGCTACCTGACGTACTTGCCCGTTGCCTAGAGCTACTTGATGCCTGTGGCCCCTGCTGGGCGGCTCCCTAGCTCGACCCGATTGACTGTCTGCGTGGCTTGGGCTGGCTCGCGATCTTCCTCCACCACTCGCTAGCAGCTGTTCTGCAACTACCGGCTCCTTTTTGTGGTTGGTGGACTGGCACTACTCTGCACCCCTTTCCACTTCAGCTTGCAGATGCATCCCATGGCTGTCGGCTGGCCTTTCTGACGGCAACAACCCCCTCGACGACACCTAATCTCTTTACTGACAGATCTTCACTAGCTGCCGTGCGAACTTCCCTTACGCACACCCATGGCCTCTCAATTTCCCACGCGACTGTTGCTCTGCTGGTGGCAGCCGACTGCTCCCACAACCTGAGCTTCCACCTACACTCTCTCGAGCCTATAGTTCTTCCCAGCACGGTGGTTGTTAGCTAGCTTTTGCCAGCCGTTGTCACTTGCAGCTTTTGCCGTTGGCCCGACCTCCTCTGTTGTCAGCTACGTCCACGACCACTCACGTTGTCACTCCTCTGCAGTTCCACATCCTCAACTGTAGCTCCACACAACTTGATCTGATAGTAGACCACACAGGCACCGATGCCTTCTTTTTCTGTCGAGCTGCAACCTTGCTCAGTCGACTTCTTCAGCCCGTGCAACTCTTTATTGCAGTAGTTAATCGTGTCTTTGCTGCTCATTCCCCCCGATCTATCTTACAGCCGGCTCAACCTGACGTGATCTATTGCAAACATGTAGTCGTACGCTCGTACAACTGTCGTATGGCGACATTTGTACGCTCCTATATGGTCTTTTTTTTATATTTTATTTTCTCTTACACACAACCAAGCTTGCAAAACAATTTCCCATAAACTAAATAAAATTTTCCTCTGTTACAAATCGATCTCGACAACCTGGTTTTTGTCAGAGTCTCGGCTCTGATACCATGTTAATTCCTGCAAACCCAACACCCGACTAATAATCTGAATAAATTCACTTTATTAATTATTAGCACAACTAGGTTATTAACGAAAAATCAACAGAAGCATTAAAATAGAAACCATAACATATTGCACAAGATATTTTGGGTAAACACCCCTGGAAAAAACCTCGAAGGGAAAACAAGATCTTAGTTTGATTTATTATTATAAATCTTGGGCTCCCGTCCTGGGATAATGGCCCATCAGAGGAATCGAATCCAATGCAGCAATAGCCTAGCCCACTTGCCTGCTATCTCCCTTGCTGCTCCTTAGCACCTTTCCTCAGCCCTGCCCACTCACACTTGGATGAACTCTTTTTACCCATTGAATGAGATCTCCTCACTCTCTTTCAGTGTGTGTCTCATCCTCTCACCTAGGCTGCCTTTTATTACATTGAGTTAACCCTAAGTCCAAAACCCTAGATCTTCTCCAAAGTGATCAACGGTTGAGGTCTAATCTCACGTTCACTTTAGATCTAATGGTTAGGACTTAATCAACCCACTTAAGTTACTAATGCCAATAACTTAGGCATTTAACTTAATTAATCTCACATTAATCTAAAAGATCATTCACTTTAATAATTGACTCATAAAGTGAACTCCTAAGTTTCTGAGAGGTTACAAGGACGACTTCCACATGCCAGACAGTGAGCCTCTGTGGAAGTACTTGTCCGATGCTAATACATCAACAACTCAAAGAGGCCCTTTTGGCCAAACGTTTAGGTAAAAGCCTCTCTAAATTATTGAGAGGAGTATTATGAGTTTTCCAAGACCAAATAGTCTGACTAGCCAAATCAAGACCCCTTCTATATCCCAAGGCCTTACATGAAAGACAAGGTGGAACCTTCTCATAGTCCCTTTCAAAATTCTTTTAAGTGTAGGAGAGTCAAAAATCTTAAAATTTGCCAGAGTGTCTGGCATATGACGGAGTGGAAACAGACTGTGCAGACCTCTAATATGTTTGTTGTGGACAATTCTGAACCTGAGAAGCTGTTTCCACGGATCATCACCAGAAAGGCTCTGGACAACCCATTTAGTAGACAAGTAGTACCGTTAAGTCCAATGTCAATTAATCTTTATCCTCAATATTTTCTGGACATTGTGCAAATCTTCCACGGAATCATGGGAAAGCCTTTTTCTCCCCCAAACCTGGTTGCAAAAATTTCCTCAGCAATTTTTCCAATTTGCTGAATTGGGTACTGGAGTGAAACCATTTGGAAACATGATAGACATGGCTAGCGTGGAGAATTTTGCTAACGACAATTAGTTTTTGTTGATTTTTACTGTGTTTTCTCACCCTGCAATTTATCCCAATCCTGGTTTCAATCACTCCTTATCACTCCAAATGTTTAATGCCCTTTCCCAATATTAATGAAATTTGCAAACATTAATATGCATTAAATATTAAAATGAT
>ML778531.1:1528457-1572829 GCA_009831015.1 Picea engelmannii
TCTTCTCACATGTGCTCAAATCTCTTAAGATTTGCAATCAATCATATGCCAATCAATTATATCTTGTCCCCTTTGACTCCCTCTTGACTTTTGCCATTAACTTTTCTCCAAACTTGTCCCCCTTTATCTTTTTTATTTTTGACCTGGCTGATTTTTATTGAATTAAAATGTTTTTTTTGGGTTTTTGAGAGTAAAATCAAATTTGAGTGATGAAAATCACCAATTTTACTCAAGTAAGTGGGTAAATAGGTAACATGGGTGCTCTAGGTCCAAAAATGAGCATCCCCATGGCCTATTTGGTGCCCAAATACCACTTTTTTAAAGTATCTTTATTTTTTAATTAAAAATTGCCGAATTCTGGCAATTTTTTAATAAACTGAAAAAATTAAAAAAATCCTAGGGGGGGACTTAATACATTTCCATAAGACTCTAGGAGGATGTTTAGCATGGTAATATACATCAGACACTAGGCTTAGATCCATGCTCAAGCCCCAACCATGAGTATATACTCCAGCTCTGGAGGATTGAGTGAAAAAACTCATAAATTATAAATCGCCTGAAAGCGGCAAAATATAATTAGTAAGTGAAAAAACACTCCAGAGTATAACTATCGCTTAGGACTTAAGGTGGCTAAGACCTTTTACAAATTCATCATGCAAACACCTCTTATTACAATTTTTTATGGAAAATGTAGAGTAACAGGGTGGTCTTTTTGACTGGCTGAATTTCTGAACTCTGAATTTTGAACAATAATGTTCAATCTTTGGCGGCTTGCTGGAAATTCACTCTAGTGCAACTTGGTGGATAACAGGGTGTATAAAGGCGACAACAGACCCTACCTTATATAGACAGTTGATTGGCTCTGTCATGTATCTAGTCATAAATACCAGTCCAAACATTTGTTATGCTGTTAACACACTCAATCCGTTTATGGTTGAGCCGAGGAGAGTACATTGAGTGGCAGCGAAACATGTGCTGCGATATCTACGTGGCACTGATGAGTATGGATCAGTGTTTTATTTTAGTGGTGAACCGGAACCCGCCGGTTTTATCGGTTTGATGGTCGACCGGTTCAAACTGGGCAATAAACCGAACCAGCCAACCAGTTTATGACCAAACTGGCCGGTTTGGTCATAAATCGGCCGGTTTGGTCATAAACTGGTCAGTTTGGTTCTTAAAACCTAAAACCCCCTAAAACTTAAAACCTAAAACCTAAGATCCCCTAAACCCTAATTCTAGTCTATAAGACACTCTCACTCCCCTCTAAGTGCCTCACACCTCTCTTATTCAACATTTTGGAGCATTTAGATGATGAGTCTTAGGCCAAGTTTGAGTACGAGTCAGAGACAGATGATGATGCCGAGGGCGAGGATGCTCATGCCTTTTCTACTTCTAGCAGTAGTGATGATTGATCGTTGATCATGTTGATACTTGGTTGAGCAGGAAACAGAGGTCAGTAGCATTGAGTTCTGCAGAGGCAGAGTACATGGCAACTAGCTTAGCAGTAGTGACTTCATTGACTTGTAGTCTTGACTCTTGTTAGTATGCTATTTGATGTTGTAGAGGCCATTTAGAGCCTCCTTGATTATGTATTTATGTTCCGATCTCTAGATATGTATTTCACTTGGTGTCGTTTTGATATATTCATGAGCATACTTTGGATATGTTGTCTCTAATTGTCTCTAATGCTTTGGAAACATGATTTAAAATCTTAAAAATATATTTTTTCGTTAAAATTTAAATATTTTATGTATTTTTTAAAAAACCGGTTCATTGAAACCGGTTCGACCAGTTCATTACTGGTTCCGGTTCTGGTTGGACCCTGGGACGGTTCCGGTTCCGGTTCTAGTTGGACCCTCGACCGGTTCTGGTGCCGGTTTTTAAAACTATGGTATGGATTGAGCTATGTCCAAGGAGATGGAGTGAAGGTGATGGGCTGTACGGATGTTGACTGGGCAGGCAACACAATTGACGCGAAAAACACTTCAGGGTGTTGTTTCAACTTGGGATCAGGAGTTGTGTCTTGGTTTAGCAGGAAATAGAGGTCAGTAGCATTGAGTTCTGAAGAGGCAGAGTACATGGCAGCTAGCTTAGCAGCATGTGAGGCCATTTGGCTATGAAAACTGTTCATGGGATTGTTTGACAGGAGTTGGAGGCGACTGCCATACATTGTGATAATCAGAGCTGCATCAAGCTCTCGGAAAATCCAGTGTTCCATGACAGATCCAAACATATTGATATCAGATATCATTTCATCAGGGACTGTGTTCAGAAAGGGACTGTCAAACTATAGTATGTGCCAACAGGTGAACATGTGGCAGACATCCTCACTAAAGCTTTGATGAAAGGCAAGTTTGTATTTTTCAGGGACAAGTTGGGCATAATGCAGAACACCTTCCTTGTTAAGAGGGAGTGTTGAGATTGTAGCTCGGAAGGTGTCTCTGCTTTGGCTAAGTGTCACAACAAGAAAAGAGCACCTTAATTTTCAGCTCTCAAGACATTTAAATTTTTCCTATGTTTGAAGCTTAGGAAAATTACAAAAATTAGAAGTTTAATATTTTGGCCCAGATCTAAAGTTCTTAAGTGAACGATAGATTATATCGTGGCCATTGATCTCAAGTGTAGGGATTTGATCTCAGCCGTCCATCACTTTGGAGATCATTGGGCTGGAGATAAAAGGGGGATTAAGGGACTTTGGAGAGCAGATGAGAGTGACACAACAGGGATTTGTTCCGCTGAAGAAGAGGACTGATTCTACAACAGAGAGAGTGCCCGGTCAGCTTCTAGGCTAAACTTTCTGAGTGAGAGCGAGTTTCCTGAGTAGGGGAGAAGGCCGTACAGCCAGGCCGTGCTGTACAACACTCAGCCAGCCAGCAGCCAGGCCATACACGTGGCCGTACAACAGCTCGGGCCAGCCAGCTGTAGGCTAAGCCATACAGCCAGCATTTGCAGGCCGTACGACCTGCAGCAAATTGCAAAGGGAACAAGGGGAGCAGAGGAGGCGGCCTAGGGCAGAAATTTTCTCAGTTTTTCCCAGGCTTTTTTTTGGTTGAATATTTGCTGTAATATTTCCTGACTTCTTGCTGAGCTGAAGAATACAAATCCCCAAAGCTTTGCTGGTTTTCCCCACAGGGGTTTCCAGGGTATTTCCGGTGTCAATTTTTCTGAATGGTTTTCTGTCTTTCGCTGTGCATACATGTTAAATAGCTCAGTGTGTTTGCTGTTCATAAATTCAGAATCAGAAATTTAATTTGCTGTGTATGTTATGGGAATAAAATTTATAGGAATAGTAAATCTGATCTGAGCTATAGAAGTTTAACATAGAATACATATGATGGCCACCAAGGTGAAACAAGGCAAAGAGCATAACTTCCAACTGTCATGATTCATTATTTGACTTCAACCCATGATGCTTACCTAAATGCCCAATACATTAAATGTAAACACTTCGATGAAACAATGGCTAATATACCTCATGTGTGTTAGACCACCATCATTGGATAAGTATGCTGATTAAGTGAATGAGCTGAGCAATGACGAGTAAGAGGCATTTTAGGGGTTGCTGTCTGTGGAGAATTCTGGTCATCATCTCTTGGATCACTGTCTACAATGTGGATCATGAAGAATGATCTCCTCTAGTTACCCCTAGGTGAGAGGGGGTAACATGGCCATAATAGGAATTCTGACAAAAATTGATGGAGTTATGGTGTTTTCAAAATCTAACGCTGCAAAATTCTTGCTGCATTTTGACCACTCGTTTTGAGGAGCACCCCACCTTTATTGCTTGAGTGCTTTGGTTATTTGGGGATATCTCTGTCAAACTATTCAGTGGATGCTTGTGGAGAAAGCAATGTCCAATCAGTGCTTAGAAGTTAGAACAAAGTGTGATATCCCTTCTGCAATAGATCACTGAAATTCCTTAAAAAGTGGATTGGATCACGGTGTATCTGATTTCAATCTGAATAAGTTGGAGGATGAAATTTGCCCTCATCTCAAATTATGGTACCAAAGCATATCCTCATAGACATAAATAATCTTTAACACTGGAATTTGCAAGAGAAAATTCTAGTATTAATGGTACTTCCCTTCCTGGTATGCCAATCCCTCTCATTTGCCCCCCACTCTAGCATCATCATAACGGTAACCCAATGCATCCATAGCTAGCACATACATGTAAGGGGATAGAGGGCACCCCTATCGAAAGGATTTGTGCAAAACAATTTTATCTGAGTAAGCCATTCACAAACACAATGGCCTAGACATTAAATAATAGTATCTTTACCATTGCCACAAATTGGGAGCCAAAACCCAGCTAAGAGAGTTTATCAATAATGAAAGTCCAATCAACTCTATCATAAGCTTTGTCGAAATTAATCTTAAGCAAGAAAATCTCTTGACCCATCTCCTTTGCCCATTCCATGCTCTACCATACCATAAGAATAGTATCCTGGATAAAGCACCCTTGTAACAAACCTGTCTGATTTGAACAAACAATCCAAGATACAATTTTTTGAATTTGCATGGAAAATACTTTTGCTAAAATTTTGTGGGACACATTGAGGATTGTAATTGTCCTCTAGGCACCAATGGAATCCCTATATGTACTGTTAGGAATCAATTTGATCAATTCCTGGTTTTGAAATTCACCTATTCTTCCCGTCCGGAACATCTCTCGACTCCCGAGCCACATGTAGCATGTCCCTCCCAACAACCGGCCACAGAGTCTTGAAGAATTCACATATAATACCATCCAGCCCTGGAGGGGGCTTGGAGATGATCTTCCTCCATGATATCAGCACCGAATATGTCCCTTTTGGTACTCCAGACTTTAGCAGTAACCACCTTCCTACAAGCCTCTCTGGCAGTAACAATCTGGTCTGTAATAGGATACTCCACAAATATGGTTTGTTTGCACTTTGAGATTTTGATTAATAATATTATGCTGCTGGCTATGCTTCCTAACTGTATAATTAATAATTATTGATAATCAATGTACGCCTTTATTTATTTCCACAATAATCTCTTCTATTCAGTCTCAAAGTCAACTATTTTGCTGCAGGTGCATTGTATTCAAAAAACTCTTCTTCAGCGTCGCCTTCCATTGTAGTCACAAATCCTGGAGCTTCACATCCAGTGGTTAGTTTTTCATAGTCATCTACTTTGTTTGCATATGTGGTTACTCCACATATGCATTTAACCTTCATAAGTATTGTGGATGCCTTATTTCATGGTTAAAGATTTGAAAATCGTTGGATATTGAATTGTTGTATTCTTAGAACCCTAGGTATGCTTGCCTTTTCTTTTTATGTTGTCTTATTGCTGTAAAGCTTTTAACTCTTAAAGTTATTTTTCATTGCACTTGGTCTTCAATCTCTGAATGCACTAGAATAACATAAACGTTGATGAGTTAAATGAGAAATATTTTCATCATTTGAAAAGAGAAGCTTGTTGAATGTGTCCGTCTGCTTGGAAAGCTTTATTGGTTGAATTATTTTCATAGTGTAGCAGAAAGTGGAAGAGTTACATACCATGTTTGGTTTTCCCAAACATACAATGGTGAGATTTGGGAGTTTATAGTGAAGAGGTCAACTTGTATATAGGTAGAGAAATTGCATGGACATCTTGGTACAAATTGGCTGAAGAAATTATTGAACGGATAGCTTGTATAACAAGAGGATGGCCTTCAAGGACATTCTATTGTGAGTTAGCGATATGAACACAAGACCAAATGTGAATACTCATACCCAAGAGAGCAAGTATGCAAGTATTAGAGAGGGGGTTGCTGACACTATACATATATGATATATCTACACACTCATTGGTATTAAGAAGTATATATAGAGTACAAATTGTGGGAGAGTGAAGTCCCCAATAAAATAATATACAATAAGTGGGTGAGTGATCAATTTAGACTAGGTTACCCAATAGAGACAATGATAAAGTACAAAATAGAAAAGTACAAATACAATACATGTTTAGTGGTGCATGCTTCCGAATTCATTGCCTTAGGATTTTGAGAGTCAATGTTTTAGATCTGTGATACATGATCCATCCTCAAGACAAGAGAGAGATACATTTGAATTTCCACTTCTAACTCTCTGTTGTCTCGAAGATGCATTGTGTTTCGTGGATCCAAAACATTGACTCTCAAAAATCATGATGCAATGAATCTCGAAGCATGTATCGATAAATTTCTATGCTGTTGATGTCTAAAACAAAAAAATACATGCATGAATGTTCACTAGACTAAGTTTCATCACTTTCTCCTCACTGAGAGGAAATCGTCCCTATTTATGCTGTCATTGGGGTGCAACCCTTGTAATGAAGGACAAAATAATCCTTGGGTTTGGTGTAGTTGGGGTCTTCAGACAAACCCATGATCCTGCTAAAAGGAGAATGCTTGAATTGGTGGCAAATTTACTGTTGAAGAAAATAGCTTCATGAAAGAATGTTGCTGGAGATCCTCCTTGTTGAAAAAAACCTCGAAGAAGCATCCTGAAAACAAAGAAGGAGAAGCATTGATGTAGGAGGAAAATGAACAAGAGGTACTACACAAGTATAGTGCATACAAATGTTGAATTCATTATGTTGCATAGCTGTAAGTCACGGGAACAAGGAGTTGAATGAGTCCTTGTTCGAAGCATGATGATGATATGGAGTACTTTAAGGAGCAAGAAGTCCTCCTTTCTTAGGTTGGAGGATCCCAAGGAGTTGATGCATGGCAGGTGGAGGGGTGATTATACAGAGGAATATATGGCTAAGTTTAGGCCCAGTTATGTGACTCCCTTCTCTCAATTAATTATTTATTTATGCTCAAGTCTTAGAAATATGTGACCCGTGCCTAGGGGGATGCCACATCACTCTATAACTTTGCCACATGCGATCTGTGAGGGTGCCACTTGGCACTGCGTGAATGATGATTGTACCTACTAAATATAGACATTTCTAAAAATATAATCCAGTTCCTAAATTTTAGGAAACTGTCCACATTGTTAGCACTGAGAGTCACCCTCAAATTGCGGGAGGATAAGCTCAGTACCCATTAGAGATTTTGGTGGATGTTTGGTTTATATGAGTGCAGGTCAATGGACAAAACTCAATATATGAATGATGTTCAACACAGAACTGGACAAGAAATGTACAGGGAAGTGAGGGCCACAACTAACTTCAGTCACTGAATTGAGTTTAAGTGTGAGCAGAGGGAAAACTTCATGGGAAAGGTGGACAAGACTGCTATGGGCATTAGGCCTTCAAGTAGCTTGGAGAAGAAAAACTCAGACTCAAGATCACTCTTAAGCTCAAGTTTCAGACACTGAAATATGTCCAAACAACACAGTCACAACAACACAATGAACAAACCTACATCACCATGCAGCTACAACAACTTGACTGGATCCTCCATGCCCGAGCCATTCAGTGTAAGAGGGAAAAAGGTCACAAGGAAGCTGACTAAAACTGGTCACGATACCGCTGCAATCAAACCTACATTACAACAAGTTAACAACATAACAACCCTCGACTGGATCCTCCCTGCCCAAGTGTTTTAGCACAGTTTTTACAAAGAGATGAAAAGAGGCCGACTTCTATTAATCTAAAAGTCTCAAATCTTATACATAACTAGAGAACAGTTCTGGCATCAAAACATTACAAAATAGGGAGCTCTGCTCAACCAGTTGACGACCTTAACAAAATATCAAAGCTACTTATTTATATTCAGAACCATCCCCGACTATCAGGAGTGTGATCTGATCACTGCATTCAAAGCATTTCGTCTGAGCAGTCTTCTGTCAGACTGTGCATGTATCCCTCTGTCAGATGAGAGCTCAAATCGGCATGGGTCTGCAGGAAACTCTGTCCATGAAGGTACCTCGGGCTGACAACTCTGTTTTCCATGGTTGGCTCCTTCACACTTTCTAATTACCGAGTGAGTCGAGGTTTCAACCACCAACTCCATTTTTATTAACTGTCTTTTCTCGGGATTGAAACACGGTTTAATGCCCAGGGGGCGGCCACACGTCGCTCTTGCATAGGATGCTATATAAACACGTGATTGCGGGGCCGCTCAAAGGTGGTTTGGGTTCAGACCGCTTTTGAGCCCACAATCCACCACCTTTTTTCCACGTATTACTTTTGCCAAACCACGGTTTCAATTGCGAGACCGCTCAAGAAAATTATCGTTTGAGCATGTCGCGTCCCCGCAATGGACTGTGGTTGTCGATCTTGTGATCTTGGGCGAGGATTTACGATCAACGGCTCAAATCTGCCCTCTTCAGATCAATGGATTAGATCTTCTCTTTTCGAATTGACGATCGAGATCTGCTTCGCGATTCGGGCTTTGGACTTTTCAAACTTCAAATTTTATTTGCCCCAAGAAAATCCTCCAGAGATAGGGATTCGATGATGTGTGGCTCCTGGATTTGGATGACCGAGATCCACTTCGGGTCTCCGAGCTCCGGGAAAGTCAAAACTCAAATCTCGCTTACCTTCAACTACTTTTACCCGGAGCTATGGATCTGACGACACGTGGCTCTTGCTGATCAATGACTTAGATTCACTTCGGACCTTCGGGACTTTGGGAACTTCGGGGACTTTAACACTTTGGGACTTCAGCGCTTTGGGAGGCATTGCCACTAAGATCAACGTCTCCCTGCTGACTTTGAGATCAATGGTCCACGACTGCTTCGGGAGTTTAGGCTTCGACTCTTCGGAGGCTTTATGCACTTCTCACTTCGAAACTCCCGAAGTTCATTTCCTCGAACGCTTGGATCAACTGCCACCTGTCCCCCTCAAGATCAACGACTCATGCTTATTTCGGGGTTTTGCCCCGGTGCTATACTTCACACAACTTTAAGGTTCTGAATGCCAGTGAGCCGCTGATCTGAACTGCTCCAGGTATCTCCGTCGCTGAAAGGCTAAAATTGTATTTTGCTTATGCTTCAATCTCGAAATAGATTGTTTTAATAAAGCTGCTCTTTGTGTTCATTGCTGCAGCCTGCACGATCAAGGATTTGGACGACTGGCTGCGAGCTGAGAAAATAGGGAGACTAGGGCGCATAAACGAACAAGGGCAAATGGATAACGATTTTATCGGCTGAAGGGGGAAAAACTTCAAGACTCTGCCTACGAAAAGGATAGAGATAGGGCAAAACTACGGACTTAGGTAGAAACCACAAACCCACAGGACTCTGACAAGTTCATGTGATAACACACATCACCCAGGATGACTGGGAGAACACAGCCACATGTCACTGTTTAAAAATAGACACTACCAAAAATAGAAAGTCGTCCAAATGTGCTTGACTATATACTCGTTGATCTCGTGTTTCCGCAAGGGATCCGAATATGCAATTAGAACTTACATGCGAGCCCTGGTGCTCAACCTGCTAAAAATAGTAAATTGTGCCACATTATCCCGGAAAAGATCCAAAAGACTCTGGATGTCTTAAGGATCAATACTACACGCTCAGAATTTGAATCCGGGGCCTAGATCAAAAGTTGCTAAAAATAGAAAATTCTTGCTCGTCGCCCAAAAAGTGTCATCGGGCCTAGAATCATGCAAGGACTCATATTGTATGCTCAAAATTGCTCCCAATTGTCAAGAGACCCACTCAAAACGTGTCTCCCAAAAAATAACAACACCTGTTGTATGTATACATCTCTCTCAAAAATGCCTAGAAAGCAAGTCAACTCTAACTCTGAACCAAACAACCATGTACTGATCATATACCTGCCTCTGATGGGAAACAACCTTTTGCTCAACTCAAGTGCTAAACTCTGAGAGAATCTTAGAATGCCAGCCAAAGGAATGCATGCTTGCTATTAACCCTCAAGATGTTCAAGGGTGAAAATCTAGGGGTTAACAATGACGACTCAAGGGGACAGGATCCCCCTGTGGGATGTCGAGAACCATAAGAATCTGTGTCTCAACTGAAATGATGCTCTATGAGAACTCTGCAAGATGTACCAATGATGCTTTGAAAACCGAGGAATGTGTACCAAGAATACCCCTGTAACTGTGTATAAGGAGAAGAGGACCTATAAGCTGATCCAGAAAAACATGTAAGCTGACCGGTAGTACCAAAGCCTGTCCAATGGGCCCTGGAGTCAAAGTATGTAATCCTCCCACTGAAAACTGAAAACGAAGGGGTCTCATCCAAATCTGCTACCTGCTACCACCCAACAATGTGTTAAAATATTCGATGTGCTTGTTTAACCATAGACAATATCAAAATATTGTCACCCAACCATAGGCACATAGCCACCCCTGAGCACCATAACCTTTGCTAGATAGAATGATTCCGGAAGCAACATTAGAACCAACAGATAACCAAGAGAGCGCATCTTTCTCCAAAGATAGCGCACCAGACAGAAAGTCCCAAAACCACAGAACAAGGATAGTACTCAACTGCAACAGTTGCAGTTGCACTCACCAAGAATACCACCAAGAGATACTAGAAGGTAGGGCGCATATCTTAGGCTAGATAGCGCTAGAGAGAGAGATCAAGAATCACCCCAGAAGATCCACCTTCCATTCTTGCAGCTGCAGCTCCAAACTTGCGCTTCACTTGAGAGAGTGAGTGAGGTGAGAGTAAGTACAAATGAGTTCAAACGCCCTCTATTTATAGTGCTCCTTGTCACTTGTTTAGGCCGACTTCTCTTTCTGGAGGGTAATACTTTAATGTTAATTCTTTTACTGAGCCTACTTGTCTCCTAGGGTTTCTACACATCTGTTTAGGGTTTCTATTGCTTCCAGAATATTCTATTCTAGCCTAAGGTTACACATGGAGATTAATACCTCCTGCAACTACCATAATATCAACACTCCCTCCTAGGTAGGGAGGTATTATCTGTAATGGTCTCAAACACATCCATCCATTTCACATGGTATGGGAAAGGCTCACATAGTCTTGCAGACCATTCTATAGGTAGCATCATCATAGCCACATAGGCTATCTCATGATCTAGCAAATCAAGTCACGACCATCATCATCACTGTCCATCTAGTTGGAAATCACCTCCAACACTACTGGTAGTATCCATGGCAATCAGGTAGTAGCACATAGTTACTACAATGCCATCCAATAGATCACAATAGTGTCGATCCATAGCAACACACAACTGCTATCTAGTGGTACACAACCACTCCTAGCAGCGCACAACTACTATCTAGTGATGCATCATCACTACCAATGGAACACATCCACCATAGTAGCACATAGATACTATCCAGAGACACACAGTCCCCACTGCAATCAACTAATAGCTACACAAGCTATCACCATGCAATATAATAGTTTCCCGACATCAAATCATATCATTGTCTGCATCATCTCTCGAGGCCATACTCATTTGAGTAATCGGGCATGATGCTGAATAAGTCATGTGTTGGACCCAACACACTCGACAAAGTGTCTTGCATAAGTCACTCACGCAATAGAGTGATATAGGAACCATTCTTCTAATCCGGACATACATCCTAGAAGAATGACTGTCCTCCCAAATGCTGAAAGCCACACAATGGACTACAAGGACCATTCTTCCAATCCGGACATACGTCCTAGAAGAATGACTGTCCTCCTAGATGTTGAAAGCCACGCCATGGGCTATAGGGACCATTCTTCTAATCCAAACATACGTCCTAGAAGAATGACTGTCCTGGACCACTTCCCCCCCTCTGGCCACTACTGTGAACTCAGGGAAAATGTATGTCTTGTACCAATCTCCCCACTCTGGTCACTACTGTGAACTTAGGGAGACAGACTATTCTACCTGTCCGGGCAAAGCCCCAGGAGAATAACTGTCCTAGACCATTCTACTTGTCCAAGCAATGCCCCAGGAGAATAGCTGTCCATGGTACATCAACAATCTGTCTACTTGGACCATTCTCCACAGGGATAATGTCTATCCACCAACAATCTTTTCTGCCCGAACCATTCTCCACCTGGAGAATGTCTGTCCACCAGCACACTGACTATGCATGATGCCATATATCAACACTCCGTCCCAACTGAGGAAGTCGTCTCCTCCCTTTCAAACAAGGGAGGTATCTCCACTGTATCATCTCTAAGCCGTACTAGCATGATGTGAATGCATCATATCTAAGCTGTACTGGCATGATGTGGAGTACCATCTACATCATCTCTAAGCCGTACTAGCCTGCTGTGATTGCATCATATCTAAGCTGTACTGGCATGATGTAGATCAAAGTCTTTGCATCATCTCTAAACTGTTCTAGCATGGTGTCAATGCACCATCTCTAAGCTGTACTGGCATGATGCGAGTCATCTGCATCATCTCTAAGTTGTACTAGCATGATGCTACTGCATCATATCTAAGCTGTACTAGCATGATGCAACTTAGGAATATGTATCATCTCTAATCTATACTAGCATGATGCTAATGCATCATATCTAAGATGTACTAGCATGATGCATCTCAAGACATCTGTATCATATCTAAGCTGTACTAGCATGATGCTGAAGCATCATATCTAAGCTGTACTAGCATGATACAGATGAACACTCCCTGTCAACCAAAGGAGCAATCTCCACAAGTCCCAGCTTGTCCCTCAAGTATGTAAACTTTATCTTGGACAGAGGCTTTGTCAAAATATCAGCTATCTGTTCATCGGTGGAGATGTATTGGACAGTGGAGAATCATTTCTCCCTTCTGGACTTTTATCACTGATAAAATAGTACTTGATCTCAATGTGCTTCGACCTGTCATGGAGCACGGGGTTCTTTGAAAGCTTCACACAACTTTGATTATCACAATATATCACAGTCAATCCAACACCTGATCAAATAGTCCAGAAACCAGCTTACAGAGCCATATTGCTTTCGTACAAGCGTCACAAGCTGCAATATACTCCGCTTTTGCAGTGTTGAGTGGAACAGATTTCTGTTTCCTGCTAGCCCATGATATCATAATAGAGCCCAAACTGAAACATATACCAGAAGTACTCTTTCTGTCATCTGCACTCCCTGCCCAATCTGAATCAGTAAATCCATGCAGTTGTACGCCATAGTTTGAGGCATATCTCAAACCATAATTTAGTGTCCCACGAAGATATCTCAAAATGTGCTTTGCAACTATCCAATGCTCATGTCTAGGTTCCACCTGGAATTGGCTCAACATGTTCACAACAAAGCAAATGTTCGATCGGGTATTAACCAAATACATCAATGAGCCAATCAACTACCGGTACAGGGACGAGTCTACTGGATCAGAATCAGAGTCTCTCAACTTCCTCAGATCTGTCACCATGGGAGTTGCCATGGATTTGCAATCCATCATCCCAAACTTGTGAAGGATCTTAATAATATACTTCCCTTGCCCCAAGAAAATTTCACCACGCTTCTAGTATACTTCTAGTCCAAATAATAATGCATGAGACCAAGATCCTTCATATCGAATTCAAAGTCTAACTTCCTCTTACACTGAATAATGAGAGGCTCTGCACCTGTCGGAAACAAATCATCAACATATAGTAGCCAGATCACAGGTGTGCCATTCACAACCTTGTAATAAGGACATGGATCAACATAGCTCTTGGAAAATCTAAGTCTCATCAACTAACTGTCAATTCGTGCATACCAAGCTCTATGTATACTTCTACCTCAATTACTCCATTTAGTAGAGCGGTCTTTACATCCATCTGATGTAAACTTCAACCCATAGATGCTGCAAGAGATATGATGGCTCTTGTTGCTGTCCTTATACACACTTGCAAATGTGGGCTAAGTCCAACCCACTTAGTGTGTCCTTGGAGGCACAATGCCTAGGTTCAAAGCCCACTGCCACCTCGACTTGAATCTTCCATCTAGGCTTACTCCTAGGGAAGCCAAGGGGGTAGACCCTAGTTACTATATGAAGTTAAAAGTTAATTTCTAGGAGTTGATTTTAGTTGATTAAAGGTTTGGGGGATCTAGCCTATATGCAAAAGCAACAATGCAAAGTGCAAGATTAGATATGCAAAAAAATTCCTTTCCCTAAGTCCACTAAGACTAGTGCCTAAGATTGGGCAAGGGGTCAACTATGTTTAAGGGAGTTTCGTTTTACAAAGATTACAATAAAGATTACAAAAGAAAACTAGATACACGATTCTACAAGTAATACTAGATACAAATAAATGAGAGAAATAACTATCCACAAAGTTATAATGAAACTAAGTGATACAGTAATGAAGATACAAGATATACAAATTATACAAGCAAAGCAACTAACCAAGCAACTTGTAGAAATTTCAATACAAATTATGTATTGCCTGGATTCTCTTGATCTAACAATTATATGCCACTATTAAATACATAATCGCTTCTACAAATATTCTTGCGGAAATTTAAAACATGATCGCCAATTGCAATATCAAGAAGAAAGATCAATCGCACATAACACAGATGTTTTACCGAGGAAGCATAAAGCTAAAAACCCCACTATCATATATTATGTATATCATGGATCATGAAACAATCTCATACAAAACTCTAATCCAAGAGCTCTCAATACAATACAATCGTCTCACACTGTCATACAAAAATCAACAAATACATGTGCCAATTCTTTGCCTCCAAACAACTTGCCTCTTCTGTTCAATCCCTGTAATGGAAAACCTGCAAAATGATTCGAATTTCTCTTGCCTAGGCTACGCATTGCTCATGGGCACATCCACTGTGTGTGTGATTGCATGAGTGCACTTCACTCAAATCACAACTGATAGCCAAATTGTCCCTTTCACCTGTTATCTCAACTGGGTCTCCACTGGATCTGACATGCATGCAGTTAACAGTGGTAAATCTTCAGTTGCATGTGAGCTCACTGATTGTGAATTAATTAATAATTAATTCACTGAATTCTCACTAGTGTAAGTTCAGTTACAACTAGTACAACTGAGCTTAACTCACTTAACTGAGTTAAACTACTTCACAATTCACATAACTACACTTATAACTCTGTTACAACTTCAAGTCACTTAGTTACAACTAATTCGACTTCCATGTCCCACCAGTCAACCTTTGTACTCGAATTTCCTATAGCTAACTGATTTGCCATTTCAGTTAACTATTTTCAAGTAATTAAAAGTTAAGTTAAGTCGTAAAAACCAAGGATGAATAACTCAATCCCCGACAATGGTGCCAAAGATGTTGCCGTCCTTATACACACTTTCAGACGTGAGTTGAGTTCGGCTCACTCAGTGTGTCCTTGGAGGCACAATGCCTAGGTTCACAGGCCACGCTGTCACTTTGACTGGAACCTCTTCCGTCTAGGCTCACTCCTAGGGAAGCCAAAGGGGGCAGACCTTAGTTACTAAGTGTGTTAGAGTTAGGTTCTAGGAGTTAATTTTAATTTGTTAAGGTTAGAGGGGATTCTAATCCTAAGATGCTAAGGCAACCATGCAAGATGCAAGGGTTAGCATGAGAAGCAAGCCTTTTCCCTAGGTCCACTAAGACCAGTGCCACTGTTAAATACAAAATCGCTTCTACAAATATTCTTGCGGAATTTAAAACACGATCGCCAATTGCAATATCAAGAAGAAAGATCAATCGCACATAACACAGATGTTTTATCGGGAAAGCATAAAGCTAAAAACCCCACTATCATATATTATGTATATCATGGATCATGAAACAATCTCATACAAAACTCTAATCCAAGAGCTCTCAGTACAATACAATCATTTCACACTGTCAGACAAAAATCAACAAATACATGTGCCAATTCTTTGCCTCCAGACAGCCTGCCTTCTCTGCACAATCCCTGCAATGGAAAACCTGCAAAATGATATGAATTTCTCTTGCCTAGGCAGCGCATTGCTCATGGGCACATCCACTGTGTGTGTGATTGCATGAGTGCACTTCACTCAAATCACAACTGATAGCCAAACTGCCTCTTTCACCTGTTATCTCAACTGGGTCTCCACTGGATCTGACATGCATGTAGTTAACAGTGGTAAATCTTCAGTTGCATGTGAGATCACTGATTGTGAATTAATTAATAATTAATTCACTGAACTCTCACTAGTGTAAGTTCAGTTACAACTAGTACAATTGAGCTTAACTCACTTAATTGAGTTAAACTACTTCACAACTCACATACCTACACTTATAAATCTGTTACAACTTCAAGTCACTTAGTTACAACTAATTCGACTTCCATGTCCCACCAGTCAACCTTTGAACTCGAATTTCGTATAGCTAACTGATTTTCCATTTCAGTTAACTATTTTCAAGTAATTATGAGATAATGGATTAATATTTATTGTCCAATTTATTTAAGGGAAAAATAAATTAGACACACATTTCTTGTTGACTTTTCAACACAACTAACTTGTAAAGAGATTTAAATGTGCAGGTAAAGAAGATATTGCTCAAATGAAGATACAACCACAACACATAAGCCAACTATCCCAAAAAATAGTGCCTCCAAGGGATGCGCAAGTCAAGGGGAAGGTTTCAATGGCATAAACAATCACAAGCTCCAAGCAGTGGAGAAGCCTTCAAAGGATGCACAACTTCAAGGAAGGAGACCAATCACATAAAGATACAACTTAAACTCAATATTAAAGCATGAAAAGAGTCCTCCAAGGGCTAACGCACAACTTCTAAATCACTTGGTCCAATCCACAAATGCTTAAAGTAACTTGCATGAAAGATGTAAAACTAAAGTGCTTGCAATGTGAACTTAAGCATAAGAAAGATGTACCCAAATAGATTGCCCAAGGTTAAGTGGATTAATTTTAGGATTAATTAAGTTGTTGAGTTAGAAGTGAATCCTAGACTAAGTGACAACCCAAGAATTCTTTCCGCTTGTACCAAAAGAATTGTTGGGTGCTCAATAAGTGAGGCAAACAAGGCCGCACCCTAGCTCCACAGGTCAATCCAGGAATAGAAGTACTCCACAGGGAGGACACCAAGCGTCGTGAGATCGTCCCCGATCTAGCACCCCCCGCTTCTTCCTTAAATCCCCTTTTTGTTGGAAAAGTTGAGACAGTAAATGGTGACCTATTAAACTAGGTTGATTTTAGGCTCTATGAGACTAAGGTAAATTGAGTTAGTTTAAGTTAGATTAAATTAAGTTAAGGTGATTGCAAATGTAGTGTTTGTGTAGAGTGTGCTTGCAAGATAAATAAAGTACTCGAAAGATGAACTTGAAATGTAAAGTACTAGAAGTAAATTGCAAGAAAATTAGGTGCTTGAACTAAACCACAAGAATATACAAGAGTGCAAGACATAAAAGTAAAAGTACTTGTAAACATTAAACCATAAAGCAAAGTACTTGAAGAGTAAATGACTTGCAAGAGATTAAAATACTTGGAAAGGTAAATTGCAAGAAAAAAAAGTACTTGAATGTAAATAACTTGAAATAGCAAAGCACTCAAAGTAAAGATAACTTGCAATGAATAAGGGAAAGCAAGATGAGCAAATTAAACCATTATGCCTCCATGGGTCTAAACTAGCACATGATTATTACTTCTTAGATTTAGATTTACTTTAGATCATTAAGCATGTGAAATAAAGAAAAACCATGCACTAATCTAGCCTTACGATTTTGGGGGTTGGCTTAGCCAAGCACACTCCAAGGTGTGGGCAAACAACGATAAATTAAAAATGCTTGAAAGGAAATTAAGCTAAACAACCTCAAGCAAGTGCACAAGATGGAGGACAAAGCCTTCTGGTTTTGTGCACAAGTGGGTGCAAGAACTTGAAAAGAAAAACTTGAAGTAAAGCCTAGCCTCTCAACCTTGTCCTAATGACAAGTGGGGCAAACAAATTAAAATAAATTGCACAAAATAAACACTACTTCCTAGCCTTACGATTTTGGGGGTTGGCTTAGCTAAGCACTCACCAAGATGTAGGCAAACAATAAAAGAAAATTGCAGAAATTTAAATACAATGGAGAAGGCAAGCCCTTTGAGACTCCCTTGGGCTTGCTTACAATGTATAGAAAGAAGGAGAAGATAGGGTATCGTGTTACCCAACTTTGGGAGGCTGTACTTGAGCTTTGTGTGGCCCCAAATGGCCTCTTGGACACTTTCTTGATCACTAACCTGCAAAAAAACCAGCAAGCAAAAGCTTGCTAAAAATGCTGCAAATGTGACAACAATGTTAATTTTTTTTTTGCTTTTTACACAGAAATTTTCTGCAGAAAATTACAACAATATATAATAATGTATGCGACCTATTCTATGTGTTAGAATACCCAAAAACTGAATGGAAATGAACATAAATAAATTACAACAAAGTTTAAGAGGTGAAAATGGTTGGGAAATGGTATTTTCCAGATTTGAAAATGCCTTTCCCAACACTAGAAATGACCTGCAAAATGTTAGCAAGCTACAAGAAAGGGAGAGATATGAGCATATATGTTAAATCTACAAAATACTTTGCAAGATAAACAAGATACTCAACATAGATTAGCAATAATACTATTGATAACCAACCCAAGCAAAAGACTTTGCTTGGGATCTCTACTCTAAGCAAATAGAATGCATAAACACAATAAGAATAAGTCACCTCCCAAAATAGTAGATGCACAAGAGTACTCTTCACACATCAATGACCTCCAAAGCTTCTTTGCATTAATCCAAGTAGGAGGTTGTTGCAAATACTTGCAACAAGCTCCTCTCCAAAAGAAGTGAGAAAGAATGAAAGAGATAAAGATGGGAGAGATGGGAGAGTGAGGAGAAATTTGGGTAGAGTAATAGTAGCAAAAGAATTTGTGAGAAATGAGGAGGGGAGAGGCTTCATTTATACTTGGGGAGCAAGAGCTACTCCTCTTGGATCTCTTCCAAGTGTCATTCCATAAGCAAGAGTGAGTATCTCAAGACGGGGGGTGCATTTCCTAGCATTTGCCAACTCAAAAGAGTGAGGTGGGGGCTCTAGGAGGGAGGACTAGGGGAGAGAGGGCCCCACCTCGCTTAATTTTTGACTTTTTAATGTTTTCTCAAGGAGGGGGGCACAACTTCCCTAGGGGGAGTGGTGTGTTGAAGTGGTGGCTAAGTGAAAGGGGGTTGTGAGTGTTAGGAAAAGGTTAGGATAGCTTAGTCTAAGGTTTAGGCATCATCTCCCATCTTTTCTCTAACCATTTTGCTTAATTTTACAAAAATTGACATTTTGACTATGCCAAGACTAACAATTAAATTGCTGTTTTGGATTGACTTAGACTCCTCATGGACAAACACCTAGCAAAACTTGTCCAATTGAGCCGAAACTTGGTTCAAGAGTGTAGGGGATCTCATTTCATTTATTTTGAGCACAAATATCCCTATCAAAATCCAAAGGACCTAGTTTTTACATTTTTTACTAAAAATTAATTAAAATTACCAATACTTAGGCAATTTTAAAAAATTAAAAAAAACCTATCCAGACTCGACATAATTCCGCAAAACTTTAGGAGATGTCTTACATGGTCATTTACTACATTCCTAAACACTAGCTACCAGAGGGCTAGACCATTAAAACGCCTTTCACCACTTTGGAGGAATTATTTGTGGGAGTGAAAAACTCAAGGGAAATTAATAAGGCTGGTTAAGCCAAATTAATAACCCGAGGAAAAAAAACACTCTGTGAAAGGGACTCCTCTAATGATGAAGTCCTAAAGCAACCGACCTAACTATGATCCATGCAGATCCATTACATTATTATCCCACGTAGGGGAGCGGAAATTCCATTACAAAAAGAAGTGCTGAAGGTCAAAACTGCCTTGTAGAACCAATAAGTGTCTGAATTGGTAGCACCTGATGGTGCATATCTTCATGGTACATGGAGTTGAACCCCTAGTTGAAATAGGTGGTCAACAACTTTAATAGAGGTTTATCTGGCAACTAGAGCAAACGTCTCATCATAGTCTTCTCCCTCCTGTTGGGAGAACCCTCTAGCCACAAATCTTGCCTTGTATTTATCGATACTTCCATCCACTGCATGCTTTATCTTTTAAAGCCACTTTGAAGTGATGACAAACTTTCCTTCAGATCTAGGAATAATTTCCCATACATCATTTTTCATGATGGATTGATATTCTTCCATCATAGCTTCCCTCCATTCTTTCTTCTTGACTGAAAACCAAAGGTCCTCAAGTATTCAACTTTTCTGGAGAAAGCTTCTTCTGGAGTCATGCTCTTCAATATACGATGAGGACTTCTATTCTGAGCATATACGGCTGCCATAGCTGCTTCTCCCCATAGAAACATGGATAGATTCTGGTCATTCATCATTGCCTTAACAAATTCTTCAATGGATCGGTTCTTTCTTTCTGTCACACCATTTTGTTGAGGATTATGTGGGAAAACTAGCTCCCTCATAATCCCGACTGCTTTACAAAAGGCAACGAGCTCCTTGGAGGTTTATTCTCCTCCATTATCAGATCTTGATTTTCTTGTATTTGAGTCCAAAAATTACTTTTGCTTTCCACGTTTCCTTTAGAATTGGTACTTGGTGAGATCACCTACCTCACCACTTGATGGAGTCATCTACCCCATGTTTGCAATTGTCACTGTAGCTACTTCTCAGAGCTATCGCCTATGACCTGCCTGGAATAAGAACAAGAAGAGCAAAAGTATTTCCAATAGCATTTTCATAAGAACATATCTATGGTAACAAGGATCATAGAATTACCAAGGTGACCTGCCCGGGAACAAGAAATATCTCCTAGAGGAGATGTTAGTTCATTTTGCAAAAAAGTGCAACAAGCATCTTACATGCAACAAAATATACCTAGCAGTAATAGAACCTTTCAAAGATTGTTGTCACAACTATAGTAACTATCAAACTTGATATGTGCCAATTGAAGCCTAGCAATTTTATCAATCAAACCTGGAACCTGGAGCCTCATTTGTTAGGGAGGGTGCGCTTGTTCCTTTGAATTTATTGAATCTGTTGACCGCCTCTTCAACTAGGGGGTCAACTCCATGTTCCATGAAGATATGCATCAACAGAGGCAAACATGTTGAAGACTAATTGGTTCTACAGGGCATTTTTTGCTCCAGCACAGTTTTGTAAGTGGGATTACCGCACCCCTGTGTGGGTTAATATTGTAATAGGTCTACATGGATCATGGTTAGGTCAGTTGCCTTAAGATTTCTTCATTATGAGAGTTCCTTTGATTGAGTGTTTTTTATCCTCAGGAGGTTAATGTGGCCTAACCAGTCGGGTTAATCTCCCTTGTGTTTTTCACTCCCATTAGCAATAAATCCTCCAAAGTGGCGAAAGACGTTCTAATGAAGTCATTCTTGGGTAGCTAGTGTTTAGGAATGATGTAAATGACCATGTAAGACAACATGCAAAATTTTGCGGAATTTCGTCCAGTCTAGCTAGGTTTTTTTAATTAATTAATTTTTCCTAAGGTTGGGAATTAAATTAATTAATTAATTCTGTAATTAATGTAAAACTTAGGTCCCAAGATTTTTGATAGGGGTATTTGTACTCAAAAGAAAGATAATGAGACCCCCTACACCCGTGGACTAAGTTCAACTCAGTCAGACAAGTTTTGTTAGGGTTTTTGTCCACTTAGGAGTTTTTTCGGAAAACAATAATTTTAATTGCTAAACCCATGACATGGGAAAATGTCAATTTTGTAATAATTAGTCAAATAAGGTAAAGTTAAGGTGGAATTAGTAAGAGAGAGACCCCACCTAACCTACCCACACCCTTCCTAACCTTTACAACCCTTTACCCACACTTTAATTATTTTTCTACCTTATGATTTGCGTCCCCTTTAAGGGAATGCGTCCCCACTCCATCCATCTATTTGATTATTCGTTTAATTATTGGTTGAGGGCCCCTCCTCATGAGGTACGCCTTCCCCTCCACGTCACACTCAAGAGTGAGTCACACACATTCCTCTCACACTCCAACTCTTACCTCACGCTCTCCCCCACACGCCCTCACTCAACCCTCACGTAGCCCTCACATCCCCACGCTTTTTCCTTGAAAGCTCACGTTTTCCCTCAAAGCATGCGCTTCCCTTCCTCATCCCTCACGCTTTTTCTCTTAAAAACTTGCATCCCTCTTAGCAAGTGCATCCCCCCTCTTGTGGTAAAGTGGACACATCCATTAAAAAATGGAAGTTTGCTTTCAAGCTTTCGTGGGCCTCTCCTTCAACCTATACACTCCTCTCAAATGGCCAACTCACCCATCCACTCACCTTACTTGCCATTTCCCTTCAACCTTAAAGCTCACGCCCTCATTGGTTGCTTTCCTCTTTGAGTTGTCTTTCCCCTTGGATGTTTGACACTTGTTGAAGATCCAAGAGGGGGCTCCTTAGCCTCAAATGCTATTTAAGAGACCCCTCACTCCCTCATTTTATAACTTCTCTCATAGTATTGTTATGCTACCGAATTCTCCATCTCCTTCTCTCTCTCACTATTGTCATCTTGCTTCACTGGTTTTGGTTCTTGAAGAGCTTGGAGCAACATTGTTGCTACAACCTCTTCCCATTGAATAATACAGAAATAACTTTGGGGGGAACTGTGGCGTTCAAGATTAGTCTGGATGTGCCACTTATTGTGAAGTGATATCATTTTTAAATCTTTATGTGTTTTGATCAATAGTTGCTTAAGTAAATTAGTTTACTAGGCTAGGTGAGGCAATAGTGTAGTTGCCCATCTATATATTTTGTGCATTCTTATAATATAAACTATGTTGTATTATCTATGCATGCAAGATATTATCTGTTTTTCCATCTCACTTTTGGTTTAAGTTTAGTAGATCATCTCTAAGGAGTTGTTGGGATAGGTTCAAGGACGAATCTACCCTATTCTTCACTCAAACTTCATTAGCATTTTCTGTCCTTCTTCCTCATTCTTTCACATTCAATTTTTGGTATATAACTTGCTTAGATAGGTCAATTAAATCATATAAAATTCTGGTTTTTATATGCAAGAAGTTTCTGTTGAAGAACAACAATTTCATAATCTTTTGGAGTGTGTTGCAGCTCAAATCAACAAACAATAGCTTGCTGATTTTTGCAGATTCTCGCTAGGACAAGAGGGCATGCTGCCCAATGTCAAGCACAACACACTCCTAAGTACCTCTTTTCCATGTGGTAACAATTTCTCTTCTTTCTCTTTCATCTAAACATTGTACGCAAGCCCAAAGGAGTTGTACCCAAGAGGCTTGCATTCTTTCCCTTTCAGTCTTATTTTTGCAAGTTTTAGTTAGATTTCTTTTTGTTTTTCCTCGCTTAGTTTAGCTAGTTTAGTATTATTTCTTACATGCATGCCTAAATCTAAAATAATCTAGAGTAGATCTCATAACATATGATAGCTTAGAGCCCGTGGAGGCTTAGTTAAAATTTCATTTTCTTTTGCATGCAAATCTTTGATTTCTTAAATCCTCACCTAACACAAGCATGCATTAATTGGTTAATTAACTTTTCGATTCTGTCATCTACTTTACATGCAAGCAATTGTTTCTTAAGTTTTTTTTTTTATGTACATGCATGCAAATCGATATCTCAAAGGCTTAATTAACCACTTTATATTCCGCAAGTTGTTTCCGTCGCTTTATGCTTCACATGCAATAATCTTCTTAAAGCATTTAACTTGCAATCTTGTCTTTCAAAGGCTTTAGCCTTCATAATCAACAATTTCGGTTCTTAATATTTACATGCAATAACTCAACCACTTAAGGACTTAATTTGCAACTTCATGGTTTAAGAGTTCAATCACTCGTTTTCAGTACTTTGGCATTTTTGAGCAAGCTACAAACACTCAAACACACATCGCAATACTTAGCTCATAGGTCTAATAATCAATTAATTAGACTTAATAGGACACCATAACCAACCATCTTCGCCATTTAAAACGACGTCAGAGGAAGGCAATGGAAGGTGCTAGGCCGGGGACGGTCTCACGGCGCGCGACGTCTTTTCTGGGAGTACTCTGATCTTAGGGCTGACCTGCGAAGCTAGGGTAGGCCTCGTTGCCTCACTTCTTGAGCATCCAACAGTCACTTGGTAACTGGGGGAGGAGAGTTTTTGGGTTCACACCTAGATAGGGCTAAAAATTAATCACACTTAATCACTTGACTCAATCCTTAGTCTACAACATCGTCAATTTACATTTCACACTTGCAAGCATTCAGATCTCATATTTACATTCATATGCAAGTCTTTAATATGTTGTAGAATAATTGCCTATGTGGTTATATCTTTGTCATCTAGAGTACTTTACATTTTCAAGCATTTCATCTATCTTGTTTTCATGTATTTATGGTGTGATCCTTCAAGAAGTGCGCATCCACCTGGAGGCATTCTCTTGACTGGGTTCTGAGTGCTTTGCGTCTTTTGCCATTGATAAGCAGTCCAACATAATTCTATCTGTTGTGAGCATGCTTGGCTTGATGTGTTGACGGTTATTTCAAGCTTGAATATCTTCTTTTCCTGCACATTTCAAGCACTTGTTAGTATATTGTATATCTTGTATCTAGTTTAGTGTAGTTTTGTATATCCGATATATTCTTTGTATCTAGTTTATCTATCTTGTTGTAATATTTGCAACTTGTAATTATCTTGTAATGAACATCCCCTTAACTTAGATGACCCCTTGCCCAATCTTAGGTACTAGTCTTAGTTGTCCTAGGAAACAGCCTGACTGTCATACATAACTGTTGCATCTTGCATTGTTGCTTAACATCATAGGCTAGATTCCTCCTGACCTTTTAACTTATTAAAACCAACTCCTAAAACCTAAACGTTAATTTCATCTAGTAACTAGGGTCTACCCCCCTTGGCTTCCCCAGGAGTTAGCCTAGATGGAAGAGGTTCAAGTCAAAGTGACAATGTGGACTTTGAACCTAGGCATTGTGCCTCTGAGGACACACTAAGTGAGAAGGACTTAGCTCATGTTTGCAAGTGTGTATAAGGATGGCAACAGAATCCAAGATCATTGCTTGTACAAGGTCTCTTGTACATTCCCTGCAAACACACACATACTTTGCTAGATGATACAACTTGAAAAGCATATACAAGTGCATACCTTTGAAATTTGTAGCATCGTTCAACTTGTCTTCTAATCTAAAACTAGACACCATCTTGACAAGAAGAGGTTAGAAACTGAATCAAAAAGGTTGAATGATTAGAACAAGCTAGAAACCTTGAAATTTCAACTTTGACCACAAAATCAATTTTGACCAAAAGTCAACTTTTGACTTTGACTTTGACCAGTCAACCTTTGACTTTGACCTTGACCAATCAAGCTTTGACTTTGACCCAAAAACTCAAACTTGACGTTTTTGCTGGCTAAGGGCACCGGAGGGTGTGCTAGGCTAGGGCGCACTAGAATACCCAAAAATTAGGCCCATTGCTTCACTTAAAGTGCCAAAGAATTTAGGTTTAGGGTTTGCTGCAGCTGCACAATCAGAAACCCTAGTTGCAGCTGCAACTGGTGCTGCAACGAGCTTGACAAAGAACTCCTACTCTACCTTCTAGCGGTTAGACTGTTCTTAAGGTAGTGTGGGCCCATAACCTTTTAAAATATTTGATGTGCTCGTTTAACCATAGACAATATCACAATATTGTCACCCAACCATAGGCACGTAGCCACCCCCGAGCACCATAACCTTTACGAGATAGAATGATTCTGGAAACAACACTAGAACCAAGAGATAACCAAGAGAGCACATCTTTCTCCAAAGATAGCGCACCAAACCGAAAGTCCCAAAACCACAGAACAAGGACAATACTCAACTGCAGCAGTTGCAATTGCAGTCACCAAGAATACCGCCAAGAATATCAGAATACCACCAAGAATGTCACCAAGAATACCACCAAGAGATACTAGAAGGTAGGGCACATATCTTAGGCTAGATAACATTAGAGAGAGACCAAGAATCACCCTAGAAGATCCACCTTCCATTCTTGCAGCTCCAAACTTGCGCTTCACTTGAGAGAGTGAGTGAAGTGCGAGTAAGTACAAATGAGCTCAAGCACCCTCTATTTATAGTGCTCCTTGTCACATGTCTAGGTTGACTTCTCTTTCTAGAGGGTAATACTTTAATATTAATTCTTTTACTGAGCCGACTTGTCTTCTAGGGTTTCTACAAATCTCTCTAGGGTTTCTCTTGCTTCCGAAATATTTTATTCTAGCCAAAGGTTATACATGGAGGTTAATATCTCCCGCAGGTACCATAATATCAAAACAATGTACACTCCTACCCAAGGCAAATGTATTGATGTTGACACAAAGGAGAGAGTCACTTCATCAAATGTCAATAATGTAAACACCTGTGAAGTGCGAAGGAACACCACCAATACTGTCAATGGGTCCTAAGGTACTAGCACAACTTGACACTGTGAAAGATGTCCTGAAGTCGAACGGTGAGAGTCGACGGATCATCCAATCAAGGCCCAATGATACTCAGCCTTGTCGGATGCGAAATAACCGCTAATGAGGCTAATAACTACCGAGGTGCTCTACTTCTCGGTCTTCTGTAGATAATGTGTCGAAGTCGATACAAGATGACCTGCTGATAAGAAGAGCAATGATGTCTCTCTTCCTTCAACTCGAAGCGATAACTCAAGAAGATCAAGATGAAAGAACTAGGTACCATATCCCTATGCTGGATGAGGGGGACGACTGACTCAAAGCAATAGATTGAATGATAAGAGATGAGGAGACAAGACATAAGCTGACTCAAGACACTCCTATGTCTCCTCAAACTACCCATCCTCAAGGTTGAATGCTTCGAGAACAATGACAAATGGACCCCCCATCCATGCTCACTCTAATGATAGACACAAAGGCTCGACATACGTAAGATATGTTAGAATATGAAGGATTGTGCTCGTTTTACCATTGACAATATCTCTATTGTCACCCAACCATAGGCCGAAGCCACCCTCTNAGCACCTTAACCTTGACAGAGAATCACTCCGGAAGCAAACCCTAGGCTAGATAGCCAAACAAAGGGTAGCGCACCTTTCCCCAAGGATAGTGCACCAACAAGAGTTGATCAGATAGTCCAAACCCTAACCAAGAGATAGTCCAAGCCAAATGTGATTTGCTAGCTGCAGCAGCTGGAATGGCAGCTCTCTTCAAACCTGCGTACAAGACTGGGCACTGCAGTGCGCACAAGTTGCTGCTCTGCAATTTTGAGATTGCCTGCCAGAATGAGAACCGGCCTCCTGTATTTATACCAATTTTGGCTAACTGCCTGGGCCGACTTCTCATTCTGGGTATCTGTCTGTTCAATATATATTATTATTTCTGGTCGACTTCTTCTCTTGGAGGCTAATAACCTAATATAAATTATCTTCTTGAGCCGACAAGTCTTCTAGGGTTATTAGCCAACTCATTAGGGTTTCTTCTTGCTTCTCGGAGTATTCTATCCTCGTCAGGTTTACATGTGGAGGTAAATACGTCCTGTAGCTACCATAATATCAACACTCCCTCCTAGCTAGGGAGGTATTACTGGTAATGGTCTTGAGCACAAAAACATACCATTCACCTGGTAGCATCAACATAGTTGTATAGACTAGATCATGAGCACCATCATTATCATCAGTGTCATTAGCTGCATCATCTCTCAAAACCATACTCTGTTTGAGTAATCAGACATGATGCTCACTCCACAGAGTGATACAAGAACCATTCTTCTAATCTAGAAGAGTAAATGCTCTGAACCATTTTTCGTCTGGGAAATCTTTGTCGTTTGATTATCCATATAACTGATAATCATTTCCAATATTGCTCAGAGTCTTTAAGGCAATTGAAACAAAATAGAACACAACTGTGTGTATTCATAGTAGTACATAACTACAATCCAGTGGTACACTACCACACTAAGTAACACACAAGTATTTGATCAGCAACGTATAGTCACGAACAATGGAACACATCCACCACAGTAGTATACATCTACTGCCATACAGTCTTCATAACAATCATCTGATATCAACCTGCACAGAAACAATGTTATGATATAAACTGAATCATCTGGGCCAATCTTTCACTCACATCTGTGAGATCTGAAAGAATATCTGCCCTTGGAGTAGAACAATGAGATATCTGGACTATTCTTCTCAAACAAGGAAGAATAACTGTTTTCATCATAGTCTTCATAGTCCTAGTTTTGGTTTACCGAAACGAGTAATCATCATAGTCTTCTCCCTCCATCTGGGAGAACCTCTAGTTCTAGATCTTGCAATGCTTTCATTCATAAGTCTTCCATATACTGTTCTTCATCACAATTTTCAGTTCCTCTGCTTGATTGCTTTTAGTGAGTTCATGTCAGGTTGGTAATGTTGTGATATAATGACTGGTTGTTCTGGCTTCTCATGTTTCTTGGAATCTTCATGTTCTTCCTCATGTTTTTGCTTTAGCTCTTGGGTCCATGGAGTTTTTTATAGATTCCATGCCCTAGAGATTCCACTTCTTCCTTTCATTATAGGATCACGGATGTGAATGGACAACCAGGGATATTTTAAGGTTTCTCTTCGAAGAAGTCTTCTTCTGCGGTTGAGATGAACATGTACCGTCTTTCATGCCTGCTACCATGAATATATATTTCATCATCTTCAATGGATCATAGGATTAGCTCCCTCCTAATCCTTGCTTCATGTATAAGTGCATATAATCGGCTCCCTCCGTCTAACGGAGTCCACGCTTCTGTCTGCATCCTTATTGTCTTCTGCAATATATAATTGGCTGTCTCTGTCTAAAAGAGTCCACGCTTCTATCTTGTTCTCTTCTACAAAACGTCATGAGTCTTTCTCCAATTTCCTCTTGATTGCTAGCTTCTTTTTGTCTTTGCTTCTTCTAAGTCTCTTCATGATTGATTTGGTGTATTTCATCCTTTCGTGTGTATTATCTAATGATATCAATCCTTATCTTGTTGTTCTTCCATAGGTATAGTTCTTCTTGGAATACGTTATCTTCCGGGAGATAGATATAGAAGATATGTACAGAGACGATGCAAACAAGATATGTACAAGAAATAAGAAGAGTATTGTTACCTTTAGAAGAAGAAGTATCTTTCATCCTGCTTAGTCTTCTTTGTAGGTTCTTTTTCTTCGGCAACTGATGCTTCGTGTTTCTCCTTCCTTTTCTTTAGCTCGGGACAATGATTCTTGTAGTGACCATACTTTCGACAGTTGAAGCATTGTATTTTTGAAATGTCTTTCTCTTGATTTGGCTTCCTCCTTGAGCCAAACTTCCTTTTGTTCCTGAAATTCTTGAATCTTGCTGTGAAGCCCTGATCATCGTACTCCTTTTGGGGTTTCTCTTTTGCACCGATCCTGGATTCTTCTTGAGCACAACAAGTCCAAAGTTCTTCAAATGTAGGATACTCCTTTCATGTGTTCATGCTTGCGGCAAATGCATCCCACGTCTTGGGAAGACCATTGAGTACTATGTTTACCAATTCCTTCTTTGAAATGATCTCTTCGATAGCTTGTAGTTGATCTCTTAACTGGGAGATCCTCACAAAGTATGATGTTATGCTGTCCGCATCATTCATCTTCATGTCACAGAGCTCATTCTTCAGACTCATAGCTTGTCCAATATTTCTGACCGAGAAGAGATTTGTTAGGGCATCGTACATCTTCTTCGATGAGTCAAGATGGGAGATGTAGGGTATCAAGTGGTCTTTTATAAATTCCACTATGATACTCATGGCATTGATGTCACTGTCTTTGAACTTCTCCATAACTGCAACGTTCTGTGGTTCCTTCTCTTTTCCTTCTTCAAACTCTGGTTCCACGATGTTTCCTTTCACAATATCCATCACTTTATTCTTGGCAAGGATGAGGTCAATCCTTGTCTTCCACGCTCTGAAGTTAGAGGCTCCATCTAACTTGTTCTCTGACTTCATAGAATAAGTCATGGTTGCTTTTACTTGGTCAAACCCTAGATTTGACCACAAACTCAAACTTGACGTCTTGGCTTGCTGAGAGTACCAGGAGATGCGCTAAGCTAGGGCGCATTGATCTGTCCGGMGATTAGGTCAATCTCTTCACTTAAGGTGTCTCAACGAGAGGATTAGGGTTTCTGCAACTGCACCTGGTAGTAACCCTAGCGACAGTGCCTTGGAAGCTGCTTCTGCTAGTAACCCTAGCGGCAGTTCCTCARCGAGCTCAATATCCTAGCGGCTATGTTTCCTTCCAGCTTTTAGACTGAATGAAGGAGGTGTGGGCCCATAACCTGTTAGAATATGAAGGATTGTGCTCGTTTTACCATTGACAATATCTCTATTGTCACCCAACCATAGGCAAAAGCCACTCTCCGAGCACCTTAACCTTGACAGAGAATCACTCCAGAAGCAAACCCTAGGCTAGATAGCCAAACAAAAGGTAGCACACCTTTCCCCAAGGATAGCTCACCAACAAGAGCTGATCAGATAGTCCAAACCCTAACCAAGAGATAGTCCAAGCCAAACGTGATCTGCTAGCTGCAATAGCTGCAATGGCAGCTCTCCTCAAACCTGCGCACAAGACTGGGCACTGTAGTGTGCACAAGTTGCTGCTGTGCAATTCTGAGGCTGCCTGCTAGAATGAGAATTGGCCTCCTGTATTTATAGTAATTCTGGCTAACTGCCTAGGCCAACTTGTCATTCTGGGTATCTGTCTGTTCAATATATATTATTATTTCTGGCCGACTTCTTCTCTTGGAGGCTAATAACCTAATATAAATTATCTTCTTGAGCTGACAAGTCTTCTAGGGTTATTAGCCAACTCATTAGGGTTTCTTCTTGCTTCTCGGAGTATTCTATCCTCGTCAGGTTTACACGTGGAGGTAAATAACTCTCGCAGCTACCATAATATCACCAAGATAGACATTCAAATTTTGACCTGGGAAAAACACTAGTGGACAACCATTTATTCAAGAAAAGAAAGACACACAAGACACGACCACATGCTGATATAAGTAGGCAAAAAATCAGCGACATTTATGCAAAGACTAAAGTAGATAACCGAAGGGAAAAGACACTGCAAGGAAAATGTTGATTGCAACCCTAAAATTGTAAAAATTAGCAAGAAGGAATCACTGAAATGACAATGCGAAAAGGAAATACAACTACACTAGACCCAATTTTTTTTACCTCAAAGCTGCCATGATTAAATCATCATACTCAAAGGACCAATGTAACCATGCAGCCAAATGATCAGTTCGACGAGAGGTCAACCAAGTCAACCTTCCAGAGGGTCCCACCATGAAATCTCATATGACCCAAAACCGACTTGATGTACTTGCTGGTGAAGCTATAACTGAATGGTGCCAGTGGACTGAAGGTTGGTTGGGACTTAGCACATGGTATTTCAATAGTAATAAGCACGAATGCATGAGAGCTGAAACGATTGGCATCTACTTTTTGAAATACCTCCATCATTCTGAGCTCTACTAGGTCATGGTGAATTGTGATATCCAAGCTCTGATCAATCTTAGGATCCTGAAGAAAAAACCTCGGGATGTAGAATAGTAGGCAAAGTGAAAGGGACATCATCTTCTAGTTGAACCAAAAGTAGCTCCTCCTGCTGTAATGGTGTCTGATCAAGTTGTTCTTGGACCACTACTGTGATAGGTGAGGATGAAAACTCTTGTTGACTGATCTCAACTTGGTTAACATGTGGTTCCTCCTCTTGAAACTTTTCATATTCACTAATGGGAGGAACCAATAAACACTCTTGAGTATTCAAATCTTCACCTTCATCTTCTTGGAACTCCGCATGTGACTTAAATGGTGCAACTATTGGTTCTGGATCATCTAAGATTGGGATATAACCGTCTTGTTCATCTCTGAGAACTTGATACGGTGCAAGTTGTGGTTCATCTTCAATAACACAAGCTTCCTACACTGCTTTAATAATCAGTAGTTGAAAGTCATGGATCCGAATGAAGCCATAAGCTGCCATAAAATCTCTTAATAGCAACAACCTGAGACTCCTCCAGAGTTCGAGGTTCCTTATTCTTGAGAAAAATACCCAAAATGCTATCAAATGCCTCAAGATAAAAAATCAAAGCACAAACATCATTAGGCCTTATAGTAATAGGAAATTTATAATAATTTTTAGAAAAACAAGCATTAAAATCAGTGACAGTTTCATCCCCATTTTTTTTAATATGAGTAAAAGCATTAATTAAGGAAGAATTGTTTGGCTTCTTCACCCATCTTTCAGTAAACTTCTCTTGGAATGAATCCCATCCATCAATGGAGGCATCGAGAAGGGATTTGTACCATGTTCATGCCTCCCCCTCGAGGGTCGACACAAACATCCTCATGTTCCACCTCAAAATCTTCCAACATTTTTTGACAAAGCAGCCAAGTGGTTCTCAACTGATTCTCTCGACCTTCCTGCAAACAAAGTTAAGCATTTAAACCATTTACGTGCAGGTAAGTCATGAGGATAATCTGGGAATGCAACAAAGCTTAGTGGGTCAAAAGCAAAAAATCTCCACATTACTGGTGGCCTTACAATTGTTGCCATGTTATTAATCTCATATAGAAACAAGCACAAATGCTACCCTACTAGCTTGAAATAAAACCAAAGATGAAGATGTCGAAGATACACTCACCTTAGTGCTCGTAGAAAAGAACTTACCAAAGAACTCTTACACTTACCAAATTCGAGAGGAGTTCTTGGTGAAATGACAGTCTTGTTTCGGAAATATGTTAGAGTTACTTCAAGCTCAGAACTAGACCTTGTGAGGGAATTGAAACCGGATGATCTTCTGGTGTACGTTTCCTTGTGGAGTCGCCAAGTGAGTTAGAAAAAATAAAACAATTAAAGAAAAAACTCACCCATTGTCGTTTACCAAGGTTGGGGTTCCCTGACAACGGTGCCAATTTGTTAGCGCAAATTTTTACCCTCCAATTCTGAGCTGATATATGTGTTAGGATAGTGGTAAAAACTTATTTAATTAAAGGAGTAAGGCCCCAATTGTCATTGACCAAACCCCTCTCCGTTTGGGCTAGTGCTTGCTAGCCTTTGGGGGGAGTCCCTAGGCACAATGAAGCACCTTGCTGCCGTCTTTAAGTCTGATTTCTGCATATAAAACCTGCAAAACAACAAGTTGTTTGTGTTGGACAACGTGTAAAAGTAGTCCAAAACAATGAGGAAAAACAATCTTCTACCCAGTGAGTGTACCAGACCTGATATATGCTATGCAATGAGTGTACTCTGCCAGTTCATGAGTCATCCGAGACAGATACACTGGATTGCAGCGAAGCATGTGTTGAGATATTTACAAGGCACAGTTGGTTATGGACTGAGATATGCCTCCGGTGTAGACATGAGATTGCAGGGATATGCCGATGCAGATTGGGAAGAGAGCGCAGTGGACTGGAAGAGCACATCCAGTTGTTGTTTTACTCTGGGATCTGCCATGGTTTCTTGGTTGAGCAGGAAACAAACTTCTATGGCTTTGAGTACCGCAAAAGCAGAGTACATTGCATTATGTGTGGAAGTCCGCGAAGCAGTGTGGCTTCGTAGGCTCCTTGCAGACTTATTTGGACATGAGATGGATTCCACCGTTATCCATTGTGATTACCAAAGTTGTGTGAAGCTCTCAAAGAATCCCTTGTTTCACGATAAATCGAAACACATCGAGATCAAATACCATTACATCAAAGATATGGTGCAGAGGAAAGTAGTACATGTGCAGTACCTTTCTACACACAAGCAGGTTGCAGATGTCTTCACCAAACCGCTTGCCAGGATGAAGTTCGAGTACTTCCGTGAGAGACTTGGCCTGGTGGAGAATGCCTCCCTAGTTGAGAGGGAGTGTTGTTGATTACAGCTTCATGAGACATTCTCCAGGTCGTTCTCCTCTGGATTGAGTTGAGGCGATTTGTGAGAAAGCCCATGTGATGGGTGTGTCATACTCCTCTGGACTGAGTTGAGATGTGTGTGGTCTCTTGTCGTGCTCCTCTGGACTGAGTTGAGATGACTTGAGATGATCTCCTGTCGAACTCCTATGGACTTAGTTGAGTCGACTTGAGATGGCTTTCCAGATGGTACTCCTATGGACTTAGTTGAGTTGATCTGTTGAGAGTGACGTCCCTGTGGTTGAGCACAGGTGGACGTGTCCCTAGTGGCTGAGCACTAGAGGATGTGAGAGATCCTTGCTATATTGTCTAAGAGTAAGATTTATTGTGTAACCCTAATTTGTATTGTAAAGGGTACAAGTCGGCTCCACCATGTAAAGATAATTAATATTGTGTAAAGCTTAATTATATTATTCAGTTGTACAGGTCGGCCCTATTGTGCCAATAGACACATCCATTTGATGTGCTAGGTCATGTATAAATAAGGGTTGATCCCCATTGTGGATAACTCACTCTTCATTGTATCATTAACTCAATGCCTACTTGTAGGGCTGAAGTGCGCACTTCTCTTAGGCACAATCTTTCTTGGTCATAGAGCACCCTCTTGTGTGCACTAGGGTTTTTGGGTGAAAGGGTGATCTTCTCTTGATTCTATAACAAAGGATTGTTGGGTTTTTCCCTTGGTTGAGAAGGGTTTTCCCAGGATAACTTCTTGTGTTCTTGTGCGTGGTTATTCTTCTTGTGATCTTGGTTACTGTAGCTATTGTATATTGTATTGCTCCATTGTTTATGGTTCAAGTTCATGCTAAATTGAAATAATTTACATGTGCTTGAGCTAAGCATTAAAATTCAACAGAAAGAAGAAGAAAACTATTCAAAAAGATCAAAATTACCCATAATGAACCGTTAAAAAAATGACATATCAGATCACAAATTTACCATAATACCACCAAAAAAGAGGTTTGAAGACAAACACACACTTCTTTATTGATGAAGCTTACAAGAGCACTGTTTGCGCCACACTTGGCAAGCCTACAAACAATACAATGACAACTTTGCTCAAGGAGGAGCCATTAGACTAGAGAACAAGAGAGAAGAGAATGAGAGAGACACTATGCTACTACTGCAATGATCCAACCAAGAACCTCTGGGAAGCATCCAATATATAGCATAAAGAGGGTGCATATCCCAAAGGAGAAGGAGAAGACACATGAGTGGTTATATTTGGAGTCTAAGTGCACGAGGAAGAGAGATATGTGAGGAGTGTGAGATGAGTGAGTGTAAGTGAGAGTTGTTAAAATTTTGGTATGCTCGTTTAACCATAGACAATGTCACATCATTGTCACCCAACCATAGGCATTCACATATGCCACCCCCGAGCACACTAACCTTTACTTAGAATAATTTTGACATGCCTACTCTAGAACCAACAGATAAACCCTAGCCACAACTGCTGCAGTAACAACACAATAACCATACAAGAAGAACACACCTTTTCTCCAAGAGAAGCGCACAAGAGAAATACTCACAACTGCTACACTACTCTTCCAGACTTGCGCCCCTTCGAGCTGTAGCTGCTGCTCCCAGACTTGCACACCTCTAGCTGCAACTGCAGTCTTCTAGACTTGCACACTTGCAGAGTGAGTGTGTACAAATGAAATAAGCAATTGCCTATTTATACTAAATTGTCCAGTTAACTGGGGCCGACTTCTCCTTCTGGATGTGTATATTACTTTAATATTATTTCTTTTGAGGCTGACTTCTCTCCTAGGATTTTCTACCATTTGTTTAACGGTTCTCTTGCTTTCGAAATATTCTATTCTAAGTCAAAGGTTACACATGGAGGTTAATACCTCCCGCAACTACCAAAACATCAACACTCCCTCTTAGCTAAGGAGGTATTAACTAAGATGTTCTTCATGTAATGGTCTCAAACACATCCATCCATCTCACATGGCATGGGAAAGACTCACATGGTCTTGCACACCATTCTACAGGTAGCATCACCATAGCCACACAGGCTATCTCATGATCAAGTAGATACTGTTTCAAGAGTCAAGAAGCATGGCGACATGGCCATCTCATGATCAAACAGATCATGTAACAAGTAGCATAGCCACACAAGCTATCTCGTGATCAAACAGATCATGTCACAAGTATCACCATCATAGCCGCACAAGCTCTGGAATATGCAGTTGAGCCAGTTTGCACAGAACTGCGCTACTACCCAATCTAAGTGGAGTCTGGGCAATTGCAACTCGCCAACTCACACAAAATCTGGCATCTAGTTCATAAAGAGCTAGTGACTTGTCAGCTCTCACAGAATCTGACATCTAGTTCATAAAGAACTAGTAGCTCGCCAAATCACACAGAATCTGGCATCTAGTCCACAAGGAACTAGTAACTTGTCAGTTCACACAAAATATGACATCTAGTTCATAAAGAACTAGTAACTCGCTAGCTCACATAGAATATGGCATCTAGTCCACAAGGAACTAGTAACTCGTCAATTCACATGGAATCTGACATCTATTTCATAAAGAACTAGTAATTCGCCATCTCACACAGAATCTGGCATCTAGTCCACAAGGAACTAGTAACCTCTGGTTGTCACACTCGGAAACTAGTCCACAATGACTAGGCATCTAATCACAAGGATTAGGCGATGTAGTGCGCACACACTACTCATCTAGCCCAAGGCTAGGAAACACCTCCAACCACACAGGTTGGCCCACCAGCGTGAAAAGCTGGGTAACTAACCAGCCCTGAAGGCATGGCATCTGTTGACCTTGTGCGAGGTCATTCTGACTGGTGCCGCAGTCAGTAACGTGCATACCAGACTATTTCACTGGAGTAGCAATATCTTGGCATACTAGACTATTTCATTGGAGTAGCCCTTTGCGTACCAGAGTTTTTCATTGGAGTAGCAGTAACTCGACGTACCGGACTATTTCATTGGAGTAGCCCTCTGTGTACTAGACATTTTCACTGGAGTAGCAGTAACTCGGCATACCAAACTAATTCATTGGAGTAGCCCTCTGCGTACCATACTTTTTCACTGGAGTAGCAGTAACTCGACGTACCAGACTATTTCATTGGAGTAGCTCTCTTCGTATCAGACTTTTTCACTGGAGTAGCAGTAACGTGCCCGTGAATGACTACCCGCTGCTATTGTCACATGCTGAAGCTGCTGCCCTGGAATCACATCTGGAACTCATCACTCCCTCTTACTAGGGACGTCCTTCTGGACCACACTGTTGACCACCTATTCAACTAGGGGGTCAACTCCATGTACTATGAAGATATGCATCATCAGATGCTACCAAGTGAGAGACTTCCTGATTCTACAAGGCATTTTTGGCCTTCAGCATGTATTTTTGTAAATGGAATTTCCGCTCCCCTACGTGGGATAATAATGTAATCGGTTTGCATGGATCATAATTAGGTCAATTACCTTAGGACTCCATCATTAGAGGAGTCCATTTCACTGAATGTTTTTTTTCCTCAGGTTATTAATTTGGCCTAACCAGCCTTATTAATTTCCCTTGAGTTTTTCACTCCCACAAATAATTCCTCCAAAGTGGTGAAAGGCGTTCTAATGGTTTCGTCCTCTGGTAGCTAGTGTTTAGGAATGTTGTAAATGACCATGTAAGACATCTCACAAAGTTTTGCGGAATTTCCTAGAGTCTAGATAGGTTTTTTTAATTTATTAAAATTGCCTAAGGTCGGGTAATTTTAATTATTTTTGATAAAAAATGTAAAAACTAGGTCCTTGGGCTTTTGCTAGGGGTATTTGTGCTCAAAAGAAATGGAATGAGACCCCCTGCACCCTTGGACCAAGTTTCAGCTCAGTTGGACAACTTTTGCTAGGTGTTTGTCCATAGGGAGTCCAAGTCGGTCAAAACAACAATTTTAATTGCTAGTCATGACATAGTAAAAATGTCATTTTTTGTAATTATGGGCTAAATGAGTAAAGTAAAGGTGGAAAATGATGAGTAAACACATTCCTAACCTACCCAAACCTTTTCCCAACCTTTACACACCCCCTAGACACTCTGCCCACTTCCTAAAGTTCGCCCCCCTAGGGGATTTGCGCCCCCCCTCTTGTGGAAACCTTAGAAATGCATTTTTATGTGGTGTGGGGCCCTCTCTCCATTGGTGCGCCCTTCCTAGCCTTCCACATCACCATTTAGCTAAGTCTCACACCCTCCATGTGTTTCCACCTCACCAATCCATGTCAAAACTCTAAGTGGTGCGCCCCTCTCCTTGAGATCTTCACTTTAGCTTGGTGTTTGACACTTGGATCTCATCCAAGAGGGGTCACTTTGCCTCTCCAAGTATAAATGAAGGCCCTCTCACCCTCATTTCTTCACCATCTCTTGAGCTATTGTTATGCTACCAAATTCTCTCCTCACACTTCTCATCTTTTCACCTTGCTTTCACTTAGTCTTGCTCTCATTTTTGGAGAGGAACTTGTAGCAATTAGTTGCTGCAACTTCCTACTTGGTTAATGAAAAAGGCTTTGGAGGACTTTGGAGTAGCAAAGACTTGTCTTGGTACTTCCATTTATTTGAGGTGATATTGTATCTTTGAGCATTTTTTGAGATATTGGGTAGATTTTCCAAGCAAACTAGTTTGCTTGGGTAGATTTTGCAATAGTGTAATTGTTGATCTAAGTGAGTTGAATAGTTGATAGTACAAATTAGTTTGTGTTATTTGTCTATTTCACTCACATTTGCTCTTATCTCACGGTTTGCTTCAATAGTTGCAGGTTATCTCAAGGGCTTGCAAGGCTAGCTTTGAGCTAGAAGCTTGCTTTCATAGCCTACTTGAGTGTCTTAGCTTTTCTCCTTTCATTTTCTGTCCATCTCATATCTGATTTTTGGTATTGCTAACACTCTAGGATAGGTCATTTCATATATTAAACTTGCTGAAATTTTTATGCAGAAATTTTTTGTGTAAAAACATAAATTTTCTTAACATTTTTGTGTGTTTTGCAGCATTTCCAGCAAGCAATAGCTTCTTGTTTTTTGCAAACTCTCGCCAGTAGAAGGGGAAGTGCTGCCAAAATTCAGCCATAAAACACACAATGAACCCTCCTTTTGGTTGGGTAACAATTCTCAACCTCTCTCTTATCATTCTAGCATTGTAGCAAGCCCTCGAGAATCCCTTGAGGCTTGCATTCTTGTATTTATTTTCTGTACATTTGTAATTAGTTTAGTGCCTACATCTTGGTGTGAGCTTGGTTAAACCAACCCCCAAAATCATAAGGCTAGGATCATTCTTTAAATTTTTGCAATTTCTTATTTGTTTGCCCCGCTTGTCATTAGGACAAGGTTGTATGGCTAGGTTGCTTTAGTTTTCATTTATTTCTTTTCCAACCCTCTTTGGCATAAAATAGGAAGGCTTGCCTTTGCCTTGTGCTATTGTGAGTGGTTTGTTTATTTCGTTTTCTCAAAGCATTTATCTTATAATTGTTGCCTACACCTTGGTGTGAGATTGGCTAAGCCAACCCCCAAAATTGTATGGCTAGCTTAGTGTTCTACTTCTAATGTGCTTATGCTTAATGGCTTAAAATTATCTAGAAGTAGGTACAACACACTAATGCTAGTTTAGGCCCATCGAGACATAGGAATCTATTTTATGTTTCATCTATCTTTTACTTGCTAGTTCACTCATAATCTTTCAAGCACTTATCTTTTATTTTGCAAGTAATATGGGCATGTGAATGGTTTAAGGCAATCTACTTTTCATTTTTTGCAATTGTTTAAGTTCTTTACATTCCTTTCAAGCTTTATCTCGTGGTTAAGGGCTTTCACTTTTGCAAACATTTAAATTTCTGTTTTGGTCCAAAAACACAATTTTTGGCAAGCAATATCTTGCCTTAACACACTTTTTAACTCATTCTAACTTAGTCCATAGGCCTACAATCTAGTAGGCTTAATAGGACACCTTTTACTGACCCAACTTTGCCATTTAAACGAGGATTGAAGGAAGCAACAGAAGGTGATAGGCCGGGGACGGTCTTGTGGCGCTCAACGTCCTTTCTGGGAGTACTTCTTTCCCTTGGGTTGTGACCTGTGGAGCTAGGGTAGGCCTTGTTTCCATACTTCTTGAGCACCCATCAACTACTTGGTACAAGCGGGGGGAGTATTTGGGTTGACACTTAGTTAGGATTCAACCTTAACTTAATAATCTTAACAAATCCTTAATCCACTTTAAACCTTTGGGCATCATCTTGGTATTTACATGTTATGGTTTATACTTAATCTTGCAAGCACTTCACTTCACACTTACTTTTTATGCAAGTTTATCTTAGTGTTGTGGATTGATAACTAAGTGGATTTTAAGTTGCGCCCTTTTTGCCCTTGGAGGCTTCTTTCAAGCATTTCATTTTTAGCTAACTCGTGTGTTGATATTTTGGTTTGGTCCTCAAAGAAGTTGCGCATCCTTTGGAGGCACTTCCTTGTTGGGCTTTGTGTAACCTTGTTTGCCATTGAAAGTAGTCACAATAGAGTTGTGCATCCTTTTGGAGACACTCTATTGTTGAGCATGCTAGGCTTGATGTGTTGATGAATGTTTCCCATTTGAGTATCTTCCATTTCCTGCACAATCAAGCAACTTAGTTAGTATTTGTATATTTTTATCTATTGTATCTTATGTTTAGTGTAACTCTTAGATATTCTTTGTTGTAATCTTGTATCTAGTTTGTATCTAATCTTGTTGTAAAGTAGATTGTAATCTTTGTAATCTTGTGTAATTAATCTCCCTAAAACTCTAGTTGATCCCTTGCCCAATCTTAGGCACTAGTCTCAGTTGTCCTAGGAAAAGGCTTGCTTTTCATCTTGAATTGTTGTAAATTGCATTGCGGCCTTCGCATCATAGGCTAGATCTTTCCCCATAACCTCCTAACTAATTAAAACCAACTCCTAGAATCAAATGTTAATCTCATCTAGTAACTATGGTCTACCCGCCTTGGCTTCCCTAGGAGTGAGCCTAGACATGAGAGGTTCAAGTCAAAGTGACAACGTGGGCTTTGAACCTAGGCATTGTGCCTCCAAGGACACACTAAGTGAGTAGGACTTAGCTCACGTTTGCAAGTGTGTATAAGGACGACAACACACACCAAACTTGTCTCTGAAGTACACAAACTTCACTCTCGACAAAGGCTTGATCAACACGTTTGCTATCTACTTATTTGTAGCGACATACTAGAGCTTCACCGCTCCCTTCTCCACCATATCTCTGATATAATGGAACTTGATCTCGATATGCTTGGACTTGTCATGAAACACCGAGTTCTCTCTCAACTTCACACAACTCTAGTTGTCACACCATATACAAGTCGCATCTAACTCGAGATCGAACCATCCTGCAAGTAGCTTCCGAAGCCACACTGCTTCGCTGCTAACTGAACATGCTGCTATGTACTTTGCCTCAACTGTACTGTGCGCCACACTAGTCTGCTTCTTGCTAATCCATGAGATCATAGTTGATCCCATACTGAAGCAACATCCAGATGTACTATTCCGGTCTGCAACACTACCGGCCTAATCTGAATCAGTAAAGCCTTGCAGGCTTATCTCACGATTTGAAGCATATCTGAGTCCATAATCAATTGTACCTTTCAGGTAACTCATCACATGTTTTTCTGCAATCAAGTGAGCACCTCTTGGCTCAACCATATATTGACTCAATGTGTTCACCGCAAAACATATATTTGGCCTTGTGTTCGTTAAGTACATCAATGAACCAATCATCTGTCTATACATGGTGGCATGCACTATCTATGAAGATGTATCACTGAATAACTTCATATTTGTCACCATTGGTGTAGGCATGGCCTTACAATCCATCATTCCGAATCTCTTCAGAATCTTTACAACGTATTTTCCTTGGTTAAGGAAAATCTCACTCGGTCTTCACCATACTTTTAGACCCAAGAATTAGTGCATCATACCCATGTCTTTCATCTCGAACTTTGTAGCAAGATTCCTCTTACTCTCAGTGATGAGCTTCTCATCCCCTTTTAGAAACAGGTTATCCTCATATAACAGTAATATCATTGGTCCACCATCCACAATCTTATAGTAAGGGTTGGAATTTTCTTTACTCCTGGTAAAGCCCAAGCTCATAAGGAAACTGTTTGATCTATCATATCATGCCTTGGGTGCCTGCTTAGGCCCGTACAAAGCCTTCTTCAATCCGCGGACATGAGACTCCTCATGTATCTTGTGGCTGCTCCATGTACACTTGAGCTGCCAAGGCATGTTTAGAGGTGAAAATAGTTGGAAAAATGGTATTTTCTAGATCTGAAAATGCCTTTCCCAACACTAGAAATGACCTGCAAAATTGTTAGCAAGCTACAAGAAAGAGAGAGGGGTGAGCATATGTGTTAGATCTACAAAATACTTTGCAAATAAACAATATACTCAAACATAGATCAACAATAATACTATTGCTAACCTACCCAAGAAAAAGACTTTGTTTGAGATCTCTACTCTAAGCAAATAGAATGCAAAACAAAAAAATATTACCAAGCCATCTCCAGGATTAGATGCACAAAGAAGACTCTCCACACATGAATGGCCTCCAAAGCTTTTTTATTAATCCAAGTAGGAGGTTGCTGCAAATACTTGCAACAAACTCTTCTCCAAAAGAAATGAGCAAGAATGAGCAAGAGAAAAAGATGAGAGAGATGGGAGAAATTTGAGCATAGTAACAATAGCAAAAGAATTGGTGAGAAATGAGGAGGGAAGGGGTTTCATTTATACTTGGGGAGCTAGAGCTACCCCTCTTGGATCTCTTCCAAGTGTCAAATCAAAAGCTAGAGTGAGGATCTCAAGGAGGGGGGTGCAACTCTAGGGTTAGGGTTTTGGTATGTGAGTGGGGGATGAGTTGTCATCCAATTGCTTGGTCAAAGGGGTGAGGTGGAGACTCTAGGGAGGCACACTTGGGGAGAGAGGGCCCACTTCCTTTTAATTTTTGATTTTAGTTTCCTCAAGGAGGGGGGCGCAACTTCCCTAGGGGGAACAACTTTGAGTGGTAGTGGCTAGGTGGAAAGGGGGAATAAGGGTTAGAAAAGGTTTAGGATGGCTTAATTAAATGTTTAGGCATCATCTCCCATCTTTTGTCTAACCATTTTGCTTAATTTTACAAAAAATGACATTTTGACTATGTCAATACTAATAATTAAATTGCTGTTCTGGATTGACTTAGACTCCTCACGGACAAACACCTAGCAAAACTTGTCCAATTGAGTTGAAACTTGGTCCAAGAGCGTAGGGGGTATCATTCCAATTCTTTTGAGCACAAATACCCCTATAAAAATCCCAAGGACTTAGTTTTTAATTTTTTTTTATCAAAAATTAATTAAACTTACCATTAACAAGGCAATTTTAAAAAATTAAAAAAAACTACCTAGACTCGACGAAATTCCGCAAGACTCTAGGAGATGTCTAACTTGGTCATTTACAATATTCCTAGACACTAGCTACCAGAGGGCTAGACCATTAGAACGCCTTTCACCACTTTGGAGGAATTATTTGTGGGAGTGAAAAACTCAAGGCAAATTAATAAGGCTGGTTAGGCCATGTTATCGCACAGTTTGTAGGAAAGGTCTAAAGAGCTTGAGTCAGGGCTTGAAACCGGCGTAACAGGAGCTTCCCCACCCACTGTCACCTCGATGGGGGGCTCTTTCTATTTAGGAGGGCAAGTCCAAGGGAGACGTCCCTAAGCAATCTAGGTCAATGAAGGGCTAAGGGTAATAGATCAGGTCAAAGAATTTCCCTTTTACAGATTGCTGCCCGAAAGAGATAGTCAAGGAGAAATATCCACTGATGATGCACCTGTTTGCGAGACAAGACAAAAAGACTAGAATATGTGCTGCAGTGGTTAGTACTTCAAGATATCAATGACTATCCTTTAACACACATGTGAGCAAAAGATCAATGCTATTATTGACGAAGTCAATGATGGCCTAAAAGAGACAAAGATTTATATCACTTCTTCAATAAATGCATGAGATAATAAGCATTCAATGTTCAAAATTAGACCTTGTATCATATCATTAATGCAATAAATATATCAAAATAGCTCATATATATAATACTGCTGCGTCACCTATACTGTTGCTACCATAGATATGACGTCAAGCATTAATGAGAAAGACAAATGAGTAAAACGTTTTATCAATTTAGCTTACAGATGCAATAAATAACTCAATGTCTATCAAAATAGGTGAAAGAAGTCACAACGTTTTAGGTATAAACAAGAGATCAAGACTATGTGTGACGTCACCTATATATAATTTTTGTTGTCTGCAGGTTAGCTAGCCAAGGATGGACGTTTTGACAAATTCAACCAGCAAAAGGGTAATTCAACTCCACGGCTATGAAGAGATAACAAGGCCGCACCTTTCTATCCAAGCAAGAGTTCAATTAAGGCCAAACGTTATCAGCTTAGGGTTAGTCTAGCTAGGGTTAGACGCTAGGTTAGTTAGGGTTTCAAATTGTAAGTAGTTTGAGAAGAGTTTAAGGCATAACAAGCTTCAAAATCATTCCTAGACTAGTGCCTTGGGTTAATGGAGTCAACTTGAAGTGAGACTAATGGTTT
>ML778531.1:1589675-1626400 GCA_009831015.1 Picea engelmannii
CTTGGTGGCTAACCAAAACCCATGAATACCGGCTTGCTAAGTTGCCCCATCAATCACCCCAACAATGGTCAAGCGGATTAGTGTAAGATCCAAGCAGTCATCCGAAATGAAAGGAACCTAATGCATATATAAGAAGGTTATAATGATCAAATATGACACATACCATGATACCTTGGACCAATTACCTCATGGAGCAAAAGCCCTCACTGATGCAAGCCCAGGCCGGTGGTGATGGAAGCTGTTACTGCTGACAGGACAAGTCCGGCTGAGAAGAAGAAAAATGGGCCCTCCAGGGCCATGCTCAAGTCACTCCTGCTCTCGGTACTCCATGTCTAGGACCATGTGGGCCTCGAGACATGATCTCCTAGTTATCCCTAGATATCGGGGATAACAGGTCCTACAGCAGAAATGGATCTTGCTCTATGAGGTAATGAGTCCGGGTATCATGGTATGTGTCACTCTGGTCCTCAAAACAATTGAATATGTGCATTTAATTCCTTTTGCTTCTAATGTGTCCTTGGACCTTATGCCTTTCCACTTGACCACACCTGGGGGGAATGACAGGATGCCCTAGTAAGTTGGTTCCCATAGGGTTTGAGTATCCACTGGGGGGATTCATGAAAGGTCATCGTCCGTTCCCACCATACTTACCACTTTTCATCTTTTTCCCGCTCATCCATCCCATTACACTGGTCTGGGCATTGGGTTGGCCAAATATCTAAGGGTTGTACCTTATCTTGTGGGAAGAAGGGGCTAAAGGCCCAGAGGTTAAAAGTAGTTGGGAAAAGATAAAAGCCAAAAGAATGAAACCTTGAGATACTTTGCCCAGGGATCCCCGAGAAAGCAATAAAGGGCTTTTCATTAAGAATTAGAGGGACCCATATAAAAATAATAAATCAAGACCTAGTTGAAGGATAGGGGGTCTCATCACGAGCCAGCTTATTAGGTCCATGGGCATGTAGCGGTATGACACTACCAACAACTGGTCACCATGCCAGGGTAGTGGCTCTTGGTGGCATAGCCAAGAGAAAGGGGGTTTCATCACGAGCCAGTCTTCTCATTTTCGTGAAATGCTTGTGGGTAACATTGCCACCACTCGTTACCACGCAAGGGCAGTGTCCCCTAATTATTCTCTTGAAAGAAAAAACAATAAAGAATAAGGATAAAAGGCATAAATGGGCTTGGAAACATTTGCATCCATGACAAGGTGCAACTCACCCTCTTCAGAGGAACCCACCGGTAAGCCATACATTTCTCTGCTATCACTGCACCCATTGCCCATACATCCCTTTTCCACCTCATCCACTCACATGGCCTGGATTTGACGTCACCTAGAAACATCCCATATCCAATGAGCATTAGCCCAATAGAACGTCCTAGCATCCCCTCCAAACTTGGCTTGTAGAATAGCATAATGTCTTTGAGCACTTGTCCGGGCAAAAGGGGTTTCATGCACATGTTTAAATAACCTGATGATTAGATGTGATTGACATTGCTATGATCCCTGTGACTTATGAGCCCATGGAGGGCGTGTTTGTTGATGTTGCAGGGCCACACCTGATGGATAGGTACACATGGGGAGATGATTAGTTCGAACCTCCATAGGGCTAAGAGCCCACCAGATGGATGCTGAGACCCCAACCAGGGGTAGTGATAGATCAGAGGATTGCACCAAAGAGAGAGGAGGACGTTTCACCAGGGGCAGCCTGGCAGGCCTAGACCCAAGGGGGTTGTGCCCTTTTCACCATGATGTAGGCCTTGGAAGGCCCATGACATCACCCAGGTCACCCATGACGTCAACCAACATTTTGGATGTTTTGGAGGCAGTTGTGTGCCAAGTGGCAGGATTATGAGGCCCAAGGAGGCCTAACATTTTGCTCCAGGAGGCCAACGTTGCCCAAAAAGGGTCTAACGTCACCCTAAAAGGGCATGACGTCACCTTTACAACTTGTTTTAGGGTTTCATTATGAAATTTAATGTAAAAACTGGATATTATGTGTAACAAGCCAGGTTGGCCTTTTTGACCTAATTCTGGTCATTGTAACTGTATATATAAGGGGAAAATCACTCTTATTGTTCATCATCTTTCACTCACACTTGTGAGGACTGAAATTTGCACCCTCCTTAGGGTTTCTTGGCTGAAATTTTAGGCGCACTTGTTGAGGATGGCTAAATTTGGATTATTTTGGCAAGTTTCTTGGTGGATGTGTTCAACTAGGGTTCTTCTTGATGTATGTAAGTGATATTTCTGCAATTCTTCTTAATTGAATGGTTATAGTTTTATTTATCTTGCATTTACATAACACTAGGAAAACTAGCACATGTTATTGTCCTAGCTTCAAAATCCTTCACCTACTAGATCTTGTCAAAAGGCCATTTTTCTTGAAGCATGTGATAAGGCCTTGCCATTGCAACACCTTAAGTATCCATTGCTTCATCTTAGCCGATTTTTTGCTTCATGATTGAGTTAAGGAGGGAGGAAATTCTACTAAGGCCTAGGGTTACCTACACCTTAGTAGCTAGTTTCCCCTAGGGTTTGATAATTGGAGCCTTGGGTTACCAACACTTCAATCTATCATTCTCTCTTGTCCTTTAATCTCCTACTATCATTTTCTTCAGCATTTGTTGCCATAGCATTAGCTCCATTTGCCCTAAAGCACTAGTCTAAGTCCTCCTTTGAGTAATTGATCAAAACAACCATCAAAACTTATTCTTTGAGCTTCCTACTAACCATTTCTAACCTGAGAATAGCCTAACCTACTAACGATATTGCTGCTGTTAATAAAGTAAGCTACAACCATTAATTGCAACATTACAAGCTTCTAAAAGCAATTAAAAAGGTTGATTTATACATTGTCTTGTTTGCTTCCAACAAATGCTAGTATTATGATTTCAATGGTTAATGATTCTTAGTCTTTTGAAGCTATTTCAAGGCATTTAATGTGAAGTATTTCCCTATAAATATTGCTGTTATAATTTTCTGTTTACTTCATCATATTCAACAAATCGTTTTTATTGAGAAAGTCTATGGTTTTATGAAGTGCTAACCAACAAGTGTACTTGCAAATATATATAGTTTCTTGTTGCTTTGTTCTGGGCAGGTGCACCTTGACAAATTATCATTTCATTTGGTTATAAAACCAAGACTTTTTGATTGGTGGTGACTTGTGAGAAAGGGATCTTTATCTAGGCATTTTGACCTTGCCTTCTCAAACCCCCAGGTCACCGGGGACGTCTCCCCTGGGCCTACCACCCTAAATAGAAAGAGACATCCTATTGAGGTGACAATGATAGGATAGTCTCCAGTTACGTCAATTTGCTCTCCTTTAACCTTTCCTTCTATCAAAGTACAAATTGTGCGATAACAAACCCCTAGGGTTAACTCTTAACTTTAACTCACCTTTTCTTTTCTTTCATTGAGTTACCCTTTTTCACACAAAGTCAACTCAGTAATAGAATGTTATGTTTAGGAAGTGTCTTTTGGTTGACTTTGTCCCCAAGATGCTTGAGACTATAGTCTAGTGGGGATAGCTAAACTATTGAGTTTCACTGAGTCTCTCCGGACCTCTTCATCAAGAGGTGGGGGACATTACAGTCTCCCCTGCTAGAAATTACTTTCCCATAAGCAATTCTAGACCTGTCTCCTGGATCAATTGTTCCCCTTCCCAAGTGGCATCCTCCATGGGTAGGTTCTTCCACTTAACCAGATACTCTCTGATGCTTCTTTTCCTCAACTTCTTCTCCTTGACTTCAAGTATCTCCTCTGGTATTAGTACTAACTGTCCTTCATCCATAGGTGGCAATTCCTCGATAGGAGTGATATGCTTGCCGATGGCCTTCTTCAAACACGAAACATGGAAGACATTGTGTATTTTGCTGCCTTGAGGTAAATCCAACTCATATGCCATGGCCCCTACCCTCCTGTTGACTCTGTATGGGCCGAAAAAACGAGGTTGGAGCTTCGATGTGCCACTTCTCTTGATGGATGCCTGCCTGTACGGTTGAAGCCTCAAATATACCAAGTCATCGACCTCAAATGTGCGCTCAACCCTGTGCTTGTCTGCTTGTACCTTCTGTTGATTCTGTGCCTTCTGTAGGTGGTCCTTCAGTTCCTTGATTATGTCCTGATTCTCTTGAATCCAATCCTGAACCATGGGAGCCCTGCTGTCACCAAAGGCAATCTTTGCAAATGAGAGGGGGTCATAGCTGTATAAGGCCCTAAATGGTGGCATACCAATGGACATATGATGGGTGGTGTTGTAGTAGTATTCCCCCAAGTGAAGCCATTTAACCCATGCTTTATGCTGCCCTGCCACATAATTTCTGAGGTAACCTTCAACCCATTTGTTGACTATTTCTGTCTGGCCATCCGTTTGAGGGTGATAACTGGTACTAGGTGTTAAGGCCGTACCTACTAACCTGAAGAGCTTCTGCCAAAATATGATCATAAACCCGTTGTCCCTATCACTCACTATGGTTTTGGGCAAACCATGTAATCTGAAAATTTCCTAGAAGAATAGGTCTGCAACCTGTGCTGCACTGAAATCTGTGGCAATGGCAAAAAAGTGTGCAAACTTCGTCAACCTATCCACTACCACGAAAATGTAGTCCTTGCCCTGAACCTTGGGCAACCTTGTGATGAAATCCATAGATATGCTTTCCCATTTGTGCTCCGGAATGGGAAGTGGATGTAGTAGTCCTGTTGGGTGAGTGTGTTCATCTTTGTTGGCCTGGCAAGTGTGGCACTTCTTGATGTGGCTCATCACATCTTCTTTCAAACCCTTCCAAGCAAACCTCTCCCCGAACCTGTCTGTATGTCTTGACAAATGCTTGATGCCCTGCTACTGGTGAGTCATGGGATGCTTGTAGCACCTTGGTCTTAAAGGTTGATTCAGGAACCAAGAAAATTCGGCCCTTGTAGTATATGATATCGTCCATGATTATGAAATTGTCATCTTGCCCTTGTCCATCCATCACTTTGCATGCAAATTTGTTTTTTGAATATTCCACCAAAAGGTGGGCCTTCCAGTCTACTGAGATATCGATCATGGCATAAACTGATGGTCTTCTGGACAATGCATCTGCTACCACATTATTCTTTCCTTTGACAAATTCTATGTCAAAGTCATAAGCCTAGATTTTGCTCACCCACTTTTGTTGCCTTTCATTCAAGTCCTTCTGATCTAGGAAGTACTTGACGCTGTTGTGATTTATCCTCACGACGAATTTTGCCCCAACCAAATATTGCCTGAACTTAGCCAATGCATGCATGATGGCTAGCATTTCTTTGTCATAGATGGTGTAGAGGAGCTCAAGAACTCTCTGTGTTTAGCTTTCATAGACAATAAGATGCCTATTCTGCATAAGTATTGCTCCAATGCCTTCCCCTGAGGCATCACACTCTACTGTGAAGGGTTGTGCGAAATCTGGTAGGGCCAATACTGGACATGTACTCATCACTTTCTTCATTTTTTCAAAGGTTGACTGTGCTTTTGGGCTCCACTTGAATGCCCCTTTCTTGGTCAAATCAGTTAGAGGTGCGCAAAGTTGAGAGAAACCTTTGACAAATCTCTTGTAATAGCAACAGATGCCCCAAAACCTCTTCAACTTTGTGAGTGTCCTAGGTGTGGGCCAGTCAAGTATAGCTTGTATTTTTTCTTGGTGTACCTGTACCCCTTTACTCTAATGATGTGTCCTAGATAAAGGACCTCTGTCATTACAAATTCACATTTGGATTCCTTAGCATACAAGGATTGCTCTTCCATGATAGCCAAAATCTGCTCCACATGCTGAAGGTGCTCCTCCCAAGTTTTTCTATAGATCAATAAATCATCAAAGAAGACTAACATGAACTTCCTTAATTGCTTGTTGAACAAATGATTCATGCAAGACTGAAAGGTGGCTGGTGCATTAGTTAGCTCAAAAGGCATGACCAAAAATTCATAGTGTCCATAGTAACACCGAAAAGCAGTCTTGGGGATATCTTGCTCCGTCATTTTTATTTGATGATAGTTGGAGCTGATCCGGATTATTTTCGGCACGAAATGAGAGCCACAGAGATACAGTAATACATGATTTCTATTAATGAAAGAAATGTACAAAGACTGTAAAAATACAGAGTGAAGACTCGCTAGAATGGTGGCAACTCATCTCTGAGAAGAGATGTGACGGCTACTCGCATTCGCAAGAAGATGATTACAATGAGGCTCTGAAGGCCTTTTTACAATAAACAGGAATGCCAAAAACCCTAGACATCCAAAAACCTAACCCTAGGAGATGAAGCGCCAAAAGTCATGTGGGCCCTGTTTGGGTAAGTTACTACATCAACTTCCCGGGGTCGTAACTTTTGCATACGATCTCCGTTTTAGGCGTATGATAGCCCGTTGGAAAGGTATCGTCGAGGATATTCATTTTGGGGGTTCAATTATGCCTTCGACTATCATTGAGAACCTCCATCTCGAAAAACCTTCATTTAGGCCCTCAAAATGGCCTCGGAAGTTAAAACCTGCTAAAAATAGTAAATTGCCAAAATTGCCAGAAAACTATTTTGAGCCAGTCGGAAAACATGGGTGGCCACCGATATCCACCTGGATCAATCCTCCCTCCTTAGGAAGCAATGGTGTCCATTGCGTTGAGTTCCCGGAGGAGAGGGAAAAGCGTTTGTTGGATCTGCATCTTGGTGAGCTGCTTGTATTGCTAGAGACGTCGCACTGCTTTGTTTGTGGAAGTCTGTCATGAACCTGTTGAAGCTGAGGTTGTTCAACAAGTCGAGCTACATGAGAGGACGGTGTGCAGAAGGAATCTTTATGTTTTGTTGCAACCTTGTCGACCTGCTTCTGTTGGATAGAAGGTGCAGGGGGTGAGGCTGTAGTGGTTGCAGTGTCCTTCTGTTCCCCTTTTGAATAGATTGTGAAGAAGCTGAATTTTACAGTATGAGATACTACCTTGCGACACTTTTTAGGTGGACCAATAGTTGGAACTACCTCTGGTATTTTGTAGAGATGACCCCCCAAAGTAACAATGACACTACGGGGTCGAGACTCATAAACAACATGGCGTCTCCACATATATGGTTGGCCCAAGAGAACATCACAGACATCCAGTGGGGCAACATCACATAATACCTCATCCTTGAAGGGTTGGATGTTGTATGACAATCGACACTGTTGGTTGACACGGAGATCTCGTCCTTGTCGAAGCCACCCGATGTTGTATGGTTGCGGGTGTGGTGTTGTCGACAACCCCAACTGTTTGATGACCTCTGCTGAGATGAGGTTTTTTCTGGCTTCCGCTATCAACAATAAAATGCAGCGGGGTCCCCTTCACCCACATCTGTGAATGAAAAAGGCGCTCCCCCTCTTTAGGATCTGTTGGTTCTTCTGGTTGAATTGCTGCGATCGCGACAATAGCAGTGGGGTCTGCGTCAATGATCTGTCCTTTACCAGTATTTTCAGAATCAGATTCTGAATCAGGGTTCGGCTCCTTGTTTTTGATCTCGACCACCAATGACTGTTTTGGGCGACATTCATCGGTGTTGTGCCAGGGGCTTTTGTGGAAATCACACCATTTTTCGGTGTCCTTTGTCTTCTCGTGACCCTTCTTTTCCTGTGTCTTGGACTGGTTTTCAGGAGACTGCTTGTTAGGGCCGTCTTTGTCATACTTTGGTTGTTACGGATTTGCAGATCCGAATTTCCATTTGTTCTGGTGCTTAAATTTTTGCTCAATTTTAACAGCATATCGATAAGCAACACCGAATGATGAGATGTCCAGAAAATCCATTTCAGTCTGGATGTATCTATGTAGAGCCCCATGGTATTTCAGAATCAAATGTCGCTCGGAGTCTTTGATACCCAGCTTGGTGCGCAAGGTATGGAAGGTATTGGTGAACTTCGGAACTGTTTGGCCCCTCTTTTGCCGCAGTGTGGTCCATCTCATGTACTGGTCCTCATAGTTGTCAACATGGTAATACTGTTCTTTTACGGCATCCACAAAAAAATCCCAAGTGGGATCGACCCCATATATTCCAAACTCCTCTGTGGAACTTTGCTCCCAGTAAGTTTCCCACCAATTTTTGACATGAGGGAGAGCTTTAAGGAGTGCGAAGGTGATCTTTTCTTTGTCGGAAAAATTGTGAACAGAGAAATAACCTTCTAGCAGAGTTAACCATTTTTCTAGGGCTTCTGCATCTATCTGTCCTTCAATTATAGGAATATCAAAATTAACTTGTACTTTGAAAGGCGAGGTGCCTACAAAGTGGCCGCTTGATGAAGATGCGCCTGATGCTATTGGCAGGCGTTGAAGGATGTGGGAAAAATTCTCCATCATTTCGTCCCTCTGTCGCGTGAGAGCTTGCTCAAGCAACAGATTGATAGGATCGTCTGCTCCGTCGTTTTTCTTTTTTTCCGCCATTGAGGGTTTCTTGGGTGTGCGAGAGCGATTGTCTTCAAGAGAGACAAGCTCGAGACCCAACTTTCTATACTCGGACCTCGTCGGGGACATGCACTGAAAAAACGATCAAGAGCAACCTGCTCTGATACCACTGATCCGGATTATTTTTGGCACGAAATGAGAGCGGAGATATAATAAAGAAATGCTCAGAGATATCGCGTATATCCAATAATATGACATAAATATATTAGAGATGCAACCATAAACACAGAGATACAGTAATACATGATTTCTATTAATGAAAGAAATGTATAGAATGTAAAAATACAAAGTGAAAGACTCGCTAGAATGGTGGCAACTTATCTCTGAGAAGAGATGTGACGGCTACTCGCATTCGCAAGAAGATGATTACAATGAGGCTCTGAAGGCCTTTTTACAATAAACAGGAATGCCAGAAACCCTAAACATCCAAAAACCTAATCCTAGGAGATGAAGCGCCAAAAGTCATGTGGGCCCTGTTTGGGTAAGTTACTACATCAACTTCTCGGGGTCGTAACTTTTGCATACGATCTCTGTTTTAGGCGTACGATAGCTTGTTGGAAAGGTATCGTCGAGGAGATTCATTTTGGGGTCTCAATTATGCCTTCGATTATCATTGAGAACCCGATCTCGAAAAACCTTCATTTAGGCCCTCAAAATGGCCTCGGAAGTTAAAACCTACTAAAAATAGTAAATTGCCAAAATTGCCAGAAAACTGTTTTGAGCCAGTCGGAAAAGGTGGGTGGCCACCGATATCCACCTGGATCAGGAGCACAAGTCAATCTTTGTGAAATACACTGCCCCATGGAGCTCATCCAATAGCTCATCAATCCTGGGGATGGGGTATCTATTTTTGATTGTCTTCTTATTTAGAGCCCTGTAGTCAATACATATGCGCATTGTCCCATCTTTCTTTTTCACCAACATTATTGAAGATGCAAAAGGGCTGGAACTTGGCCTGATGTGGCCCATGTCTAACAATTCTTTAATGGCCTTTTCAATTTCATCTTTATATTTCTTTGGGTGCCTGTAGGGAGTGGTGATGACAAGTTTCGCACCCTCCAATTCTATGATGTGCTCAAACCCCCTATCCGGTGGTGCCCCTAATGGTATAGGCTCAAAGACCTTGCTGTGCCTGTCCATGATTTTCTGGATCTCTCGTGAGTAGTGCCTTTCTCCCTTCTTGTCTACGCTGACTGATATTTTACATTCTGCTGCATAAACAATGTCTTCCCTCTTGAAGATGGCCTCCATGCGTTTTGTTGTCACTACTCTCGGTGCATTGCTTGTCATACCCCTGAGAACCTCCTTTTTCCCATTTTCTTATGTGAAGGACATTTCCATGGTTTTGTAATTTGTGGTGATTGGGCCCAATGTACTAAGCCATTGTACTTCAAGGATGATGTTGGTGTCATGAAGGTCCATAACATAGAAAGCCTGTGCCAAATCGTGCCTGCCCAATGTAAGTTTCATTCCCGGAATGTATCTGTCACTGGGCATGGTGCGCCCCCCTGCTACCTCTACATGAAATCCCTTGAACTCAACTGTCGATATATGTCTTCTTTGCAGCAGCGCTGAGTCAATGAAGTTTTGTGAGGCACCTCCATCAATGAGAACTGAGACCTTTTATCCTTGTAGCACCCCTCTCATCCTAAAAGTGTTGGATTTAGGTACCCCGTTGATGGATGCAAGTGTGACCTTCTCATATGTTGTAAGGCCATGACTTGCATCTTCCTCTTCTGCCCATTCTGGGGTTTCTGCCTCTATGTTCTGTAGATGGCAGAAATCTTCATTCTCCTCATCATCTGAGATCACCTCAATGTAGTGGGCTTTGCCTTTACCCATGCATTTGTGTGTTGGGTACCATGGTTCTTTGCAGGTGAAGCACAACTGCTTCCTCTTCAATTCCCTCCTAGTGGCCTCATCCATCCTACCCCTTCCTCGGTCAAACCCCCTTGGGTCTCTCCTTCCTTAGTTCATAGGAGGTCTTTGGTCTCTACCCCCTTGGTTTAAAGGAGGTATAGGGGTGAACCTCGTCTTTGCTGCCGATCCTAAGTCCCTGGTCTTCCAAATGGCATCATGCAAATTGGTAGGCTTAAAATCCTTGACCCAACCCCTCAAGGGCTCCATCAACCCTTCTGTGAAGAGCATCATAAGTTTCGCTTGAGACACATCCTGTACCATCACTGCTAGTCTCTGGAACTCTTCTATGTAAACCTTTGGCGATCCTGTCTGTCTGAGCTATGTGAGCTCCCTAAAAGGTAGTTTCGGGTCCCCCTGGTCAAACCTGTCAATGAGCCTCTGTGTGAACTTTGTATAGGATGTGATCTGATTGTGTTAGTGTTGAGACACATCCTGTACCATCACTGCTAGTCTCTGGAACTCTTCTATGTAAACCTTTGGTGATCCTGTCTGTTTGAGTTGTGTGAGCTCCCTAAAAGGTAGTTCCGGGTCCCCCCTGGTCAAACCTGTCAATGAGCCTCTGTGTGAACTCTGTATAGGATGTGATCTGATTGTGACCTAGTGTGGTCAACCCATGGTACCACCAATCATGAGCCTTGCCCTCCAAGTACATGGTGGCAAATTTGATGGCATCCATCTCCCTCTTGGGATTAAGCTGTAGGTAGGTATCCAACTTCTGCACCCATGCTTGTGCAGTCACCTTAGAAGATCCATCAAAATAAGGAATCTCTCTATTGCCTGCCCTGCTTTCCAATTCATAGTTGGGTCTTTGATACTGTTTAGGCTTACCCCGAACCTTGATTCCACAGTACTGGTCCAGCATGACTTGCCTCTGGAACCCTGCACTTAAGGCATGATACTCCATGGTATATTGCTCAAAGTTGTCCTCAATCTCATCCTCATAGTTGCATTGTGGCTGATTATCCAGGAATGTAGGTAGATAGGGTCTAGGGGTGGTCTTACTGTGTGTTTTCCCCTGAGGTGCCCCACCTCCATAGCTCTGTCCCTCAGTGTGATAACGAGGGCTATGCTCCTGTTGAGGTCTAGTTCCCCCATGAGATCCACTAGCTTCTTTGTTTGCATAAACCTCCGGACCCTTCCCTGCATGAGTCATCTGCATTAGGAGTTGCGCCAGTTTCTCATGTACGAGGGTACTCCGTGTCAGATTTATGGAGTGTTGTAACTCCTTGGCGAAACTTGCTAGAATCTGTGGCTCACTATCCTCACCTGATCCCTCCATTTCTGCCTCTATCTCACCTGTCTGCTTCCTATGTCTGCCCATGTAAATACCATTTAACTTCTGCATGCGCTAATCCCCACAAGCTGGGAGGATTAATGCCCTGATGCCACTGTAATGTTCCCAAGCCAAATTTTTTGCTCGGAACACTAACTGCTGACTGTTTGTTATGTTTGCTTATGTATTTGCAGGTTTACTCATGAAGTTGCGCATTAAGGGTTTACTTGATGTTTGTTTAAGCAATGGAGCAATAGATCTTAAGCATATAATCATAAACTAGACAAGAGACACAAAGAACACCAGTATAGGACCAAAATGTCAGATCTAACTTTTATTTAGATAGTAGGAAGATCCCTTGCACAAGAGATCTGCAGATCTGGAATAAAACCCCAATAATATCAAAATAAGTTGCCAACCGATACAATAATAAGAAATACAAAGATAAAAGCCTCCCAAAGGCTGTCTGAGAAGAGATCCAAGCCTCCAAAGGCTCACAACATGTAGATAAGACTGAAGATAAGAGAATCCGGTCAATATACTACAGAACCCCTCTCACTGGTTGAGTTGTGCCCTGCTTTGGCTGCTGAAGAACCCTTAAGTTTCGACCCTCCTCTTTCTGAGCTCCAAATACCTCCAAACTCTTTCGGAATGTAGATCGGGCTGGTAGAATCCACCGGGTCAAGTTTCAAGCTGAACAGAGAAGCTCTGCTCCTCCAACTGAGAAAACCCCCTACTGGTTTGTGCCCTCCTGGTTTGACTGAATCAATGAGATTTCGTTCTCCCCTCTAGGAGCCTCCAACTGCCATCAAACTCTCCAGAATAGTAGATTGGGCCAATACGAACAAGCTGATGAAATCTCAAGACAATCTATGAAGATCCGGGCCAGTAAACAGTGAAATCCACTTCTTGTGATGCACCCCTCTCTTCCAACTCGTGCCAAGCTCCAAGAAATAAACTGCTAGGATAACCTCCTCCTGAATATACCAGAAATGATGCTAGGGACCATATGAAGAAAACCTAGATGCTCCTTTGCCAAGAAGCCTCCTCCTTTCTCCAGATCGATTCTAACTCCTCAAGGTGGTGCGCCCCTTAGCTGGAAACCCCCTAGGTTGCCCACTAGCCTGCTTCTGCCTCTAGATCGAACCCCTGCAACACTGTAGAATGGTGTGGGAGGATTATCTCACCTCTAGGACCAAGCCTGGATCAAGGAAGGTGGAATCTTTCACCACCGAGTTGATCTCTAGGGTTTTAGACTCAAAACCCTCAAAACTGCTTGTGCTCAAGAGCTCCAATGCAAAATAAGATAATAATCCAGAATGTCTTAGAAGTGCGCCCTGCCCTTTCCTTTATAGCTCCCATCTATTCATCTGTTGAGTTAGTTAACCCCTAGGGTTAACTCTTAAATTTAACTCACCTTTTCTTTTCTTTCATTGAGTTACCCTTTTCACACAAAGTCAATTCAGTAATAGAATGTTATGTTTAGGAAGTGTCTTCTGGTTGACTTTATCCCCAAGATGCCTGAGACTATACTCTAGTGGAGATAGCTAGACTACTGAGTCTCTCCGAACCTCTTCATCAAGAGGTGGGGGACATTACATGCTGTTATAAGACTAATTTACTGCTACAATTTGCAACAGCCATAGCAATCTAATTTGTCTAGTGTCTAAAGAGGTGTTTATTGCATACTTGAGCTTGGAAATTGTTATATATATGTTGTAAAGTGTTCTTGTTCTGGGCAGGTACCAAATCATCTTCAAACCTCTTATCTTTCCTTGACCTAGACCTATCATCCAATGATCAAGATAGGGGGCGGTAGGCTTGGCTACTAAACTTGATATTTGATCTCTTGATGTCACCAGGGAAGCCTCCCTTGTGGTGGACCTCTTCCATCACTAAAACAAGGGAAATACCTACTTAGGTGACAGTGGTAGGTGTTACCGTCCTAATACACACCTTTAAACGTGGAGAAGTTGCCAACCCATTTGGTTTGTCCTTGGAGGGACAAACCTGAATCCAGACCCACTGTCACCTCAATCTGGACTCCTTTCGTCTAGGCTCACTCCTAGGGAAGTCAAGGGGGGTAGACCCTATTAAATTATGTGAAGGTTTATTCGTTCTAGGAGTTAATTAATTTGTTGATTAGGGAGACCCAACCCAATGACAAACAACAATGCAAAATGCAGTGTTTTAACGACAAGCAAACCTTTTGTTTTACAAAACCAAAATCAGACCAATGCCTAAAGATTATCCAATTCCACTTATTCCAATATACACATAAGAAATATTACTCTACAATAATGAAACACACTTATGAAATATCCACACAAAGAATTGAAAAACAACTTTATACTTAAAAGAATTATTTCGCAAAAATTAAGAATGCTTGTAATAAAGAATAAAGAATGCTTTGATAAATATAAATATTCACAAGTTAATAATTTGCTGAAAGAAATGAAATGTAAAAGTGCTTGAAACAACTTGCTTGAAAGGAAATAGTAAAACTGGAAATGTAAATATTGTGCAAGTGTGTAGGTTGCTTTTAGTAGATTTTTAGGTCTCTCTTTGACTTAGGGGCAATTAGATGTGAATTGTAGCAAACTTAAGCTATGTGACTACCCCAAGTCCTTATCCCTTAACCAAGAGGAAATGCTGGGTGCTCAACAAGGGAACAACAAGGTTCCCCCCTAGCTCCATAGGTCAGATCCAAAGTGCTTGGGTGCTCAACAAGGAGTGTAGTGTCGTGAAACCGTCCTCGACTTCAACCCCTTCTAGCCTCTACAAGTCACCCTTTTTTAATGGCCAAACAATGATGGAAGTGAGTGCTTAGTTAGACTAGCCACACAGTCCTTTGCCCTTTCTTGTCACCCAAGATCCACAAGTGGCAGGGGGAGGGAATATGGGAAAATGGTGGGGCGATTTATTGATTACTTGCAATAAAAGAAATCTAAACTAGGCAACACGATTTTGCAAGGGTAGCAAAGCCACTCACATGCAAGGTGTGGGAACAAACAAAAGTAACTTGAAATGAAAGGAATAAAAAAACTAGTCACACAACTTTGCCTTAAGGACAAAGGTGGACAAAACTTAAACAAAATTCAAAGCCTCACAACTTTGGCACAAGATGGAGGACAAGCCTACTGATTTTGTGGCCAAGGTGGGCAAAAAGACTTGAAAAGTAAAATAACTAGATTCTAGCCATTCAACCTTCTCTTTATGGGAGAAGTGGGGCAATTAACTAAAGAAAAAATTACAAACTGAACAACTAATCTAGTCAACACGGTATTGCAAGGGTGGCAAAGCCACTCACATGCAAGATGTGGGAAAAACAAAAACTTGAAAATACTTTACAATTAATAAATAATGATATGAGTAAAGGATGCAAGCCAAAGAGACTCTCTTGGGCTGCTTACAATGATTTGGGAAGTAAGAAGAGGGAAAGTGTTTTGCACCATAGCCTTTGGATGCTTTCTTGAGCTCTTTGTGGCCAAATTTGGGCAGCACCTCCCATTGGACTGGTGAAACCCTACACAAAACAACAAGTACAGTGTGCTGGAAAATGCTTAAAAACACTCAAACAAGTTAGTTTTTGTTGTATCTAAAATGAAAATTTTTATGCTAAAAATCTGAACTTAGAACTAGATTAGATTGTTAATGTTTAAGCTATTATTAGAGTTCTTTGCATTTCAATAGATAACAATAGCATAAGATAGGATCACTGAGAAATACACAATCACAAGAGACACATCATTTATCTTGGGAAACCCTCATGGGGGAGAAAACCCAACAAAACTTCCTTATTATAGATAGCCAATACAATGCCAAGAGATAACTCAAACAAATACAGAAAGTCCTCTCTCTCTCTCTCTCTCTCTCTCTCTCTCTCTTCTCCAACTGCAGCTCCGAAACTTGTCTCTCAATGAACAAGTGAGTGTGTGTCTAAGTGAGGTGCTAGCCTCCTTATTTATACAATTCTAGCATGTGTGGAAGTGTCTCTTCACTGGCAGGGGCCGACTTCTCAATCTGGGTGGTTATAATCACCTTTAATATATTCTAGGGCCGACTTCTTATTCTGCCTATTACAATTATATTTTGACCAATCCACAAAAGCGGATTTGGTCCTTTACAATAGCCGACATGATCAATCCGCAATGGCGATTGATCTAATGAATAATTCCACAATAATAATAATACACTTTGCAGTTACATTTTTTCAACACTCCCCCTTAACAAGAAGGGTATTCTTCAACAGCATCAGGCGAGAGAGAGGACAACATCATCAACAACATCAGGTGGGTGAGAGGACAACATCATCAATATCATCTTGGAACACTGTCTGGCGTATCTATAATTCATCGAAAGTTTTCTCATCGGCAACATCGTCATTCTCAAAGGAATGCAATCATCATCTGCATCAATATGGATTAGTATAAAACTAATACATCATCATCACAACACGAGGCTGGCTCATCATCAGACTATTGGACTGGCTTTATGTCACAACTATCAAGCTGGAAGCACAATACTCGTCTTGCTTTATGTCACAACAATCACGCTGGAAGCAAGATACTCATCTTGCTTTACGTCACAACAATCAAGTTGGAAGCAAGATACTCGTCTTGCTTTACGTCATAGCAATCAAGTTGGAAGCAAGATACTAAACTGGCTTTACGTCACAGCTATCAAGCTGGAAGCACAATACTAGTCACATCTCAGCTCATCGTCTTGCTTTACATCATAGCAATAAAGTTGGAAGCAAGATACTAGACTGGCTTTACGTCACAGCTATCAAGTTGGAAGCACAATACTAGTCACATCTCATCTCATCATCTTGCTTTACGTCACAGCAATAAAGCTGGAAGCAAGATACTAGACTGGCTTTACGTCACAACTATCAAGCTGGAAGCACAGTACTAGTCACATCTCATCTTATCACTACTCCCCCTTTCGAGGAAGGTCCTTTCGGACTATACCAAGCTTGTCTCGAAATTGCTCAAACTTTACACGAGATAGAGGCTTGGTCAACACATCGGCAACTTGCTCATCCGTGCTAATGTACTGGAGCTTTATGGCTCCTCTCTGCACCATGTCACGGATGTAATGATATCGGATCTCTATGTGCTTCGACTCGTCATGGAATACAAGATTCTTTGTCATCTTTATGCAGCTCTGGTTGTCACATAGGATCGTGGTTGCTTCCATCTCTAGGTCAAATAGATCGGTCAACAACTTACAAAGCCATATAGCTTTGCAACTAGCAGAACACGCAACAATGTATTGTGCTTCTGCTGTACCGAGAGCAATGCTGGATTGCTTCCTACTCTTCCATGAGATCATGGCTGATCCCAAACTGAAACAACATCCTGAAGTGCTCTTCCTATCAGAAACACTTCCAGCCCAATCTGAGTCAGTGTACCCACTCAATGTGAAATCATATCTCCATCATAACTGAGACCACAATCTAATGTACCCTTAAGGTACCTCATCACATGTTTTGCAGCCACTAGGTGAACATGTTTGGGTTCTACCAGAAACTGACTCAAGGTGTTCACGGCAAAACAAATATCTGGTCTGGTGTTCGTCAGGTACATCAACAATCCAATGATTCGTCTATACAACGTGGCATCAATCAATTCTGACGAAGTGTCGACCAACAACTTCAGCTTCGTTTCCATGGGTGTATTCATGGACTTGCACTCTAACATGTCGAATCTCTTCAAGATTTCGACTGCATACTTCCCTTGTTTAAGGAAGATCCTCTCTGGACTTTGCCATACCTCAAGACCTAAGAAATAATGCATTAGGCCAAGGTCTTTCATCTCAAATTCTAAGGCGAGCGTCTTCTTACATTCAGTGATGAGCTTTTCTTCTCCAGTTAAGAATAAGTCATCCACATACAACAATAATATCACTGGCTCATCGTTCATAACCTTGAAGTAAAGGTTAGAATCTGCTTTACTCTTGGTAAAGCCCAAGCTCGTCAGGAAACTGTCTATCCAACCATACCAAGCTCTAGGAGCTTGCTTCAATCCGTATAGACCCTTCTTCAGCTTGCAGACATGAGACTTCCTGTCTTCAACTTCAAATCCTTGAGGTTGCTCTATATACACTTCTTCGATGACACCATTTAGGAAAGCTGTCTTTACGTCCATCTGGTGTAACTTCCACTTCATCTTAGCTGCAAGGGCTATGATGGTTCTGATTGAAGTGTATCTGGCTACATGAGAGAATGTCTCTTCATAGTCAATACCTTCCTTTTGAGAAAAGCCACGAGTTACAAATCTTGCACTTCTCAATACTTCCATCAACATCATGTTTTATTTTGAAGAGCCATTTGGAAGATACCACATCTTTGCTCTTTGGTCTGGGAACTATTTCCCATACATCGTTCTTTATTATGGATTGATATTCTTCTGTCATGGCATCTGCCCATTCTTTCTTTTGAATGGCTTCTTCAAAGCAAGTAGGCTCTTTCTCTAGGAGATCACACATCAAAGCCATATAACTGGAGAATGGCTTAGGTCTCTTCACCTGTCTCATGGTTCCTTCGGGAACACCATACTTCTCTCCATCTTGAATAAGCTCTCTTGCCCAAGCAGGCTTTCTTTTATGGGAGATCGCCATCTGAGGAGGTTCTTGAAATTCTACTATGTCATGATCTTCTAGAATTTTCTCATCAGGGGAAGTTACGACTTCCTCACTGGTTTTGCAGCTCTGGGAACCTCCCTCACTGATTCTGCAACTCTGGGGATTATGGGTTCCTCTTCATATACTTCTTCAAGTTGGCATCTTCTCGATTTCTTGAGCGCTACATATTCATCAAAGGTCACATCCCTGTTGATCTCGATTTGATGGTGACCTGGTATATAAATTCTGGAGGCCTTGGAGACGTCACAGTATCCCACAAATATTCCCTTTTTTCCTGAAGGGTCCATCTTGTTTCTTTTCTCTTTCAGAATATGTATAAATACTGGGTAGCCAAATATTTTGAGATGGCTTACCTCTGGCTTCTTTTCGGTGAACATCTCTTCCGGGGTCTTGAACCCAAGTGCACTATGGGACAATCGGTTTTGCACATATACGACTGTCATCGCTGCTTCTGCCCATAAGCACATTGGAAGATCTTGATCATGGATCATGGTCTTCACAACTTCCATTATCGTTCTATTCTTTCTTTCTGCTACACCGTTTTGTTGAGGATTATAGAGAGTGGTGAGCTCCCTCTTGATCCCAACATCTTTGCAAAAGTTCACAAACTCTTTTGAAGTGTATTCTCCTCCATTATCTAGACCTGAGTATCTTGATCTTTCTTTCAGAAAGATTCTCTATCAAGGCTTTTAATTCCTTGAATTTGTTGAACACTTCATCTTTAGATTTCAAAAAGTACACCCAGGTCTTACGAGAATAATCATCAATAAATGATACATAGTATACATACCCACCAATGGAGGATGATGGCATTGGGCCACACACATTTGAATGAATGAGTTCTAGGATTCCTTCTGCTTTGCTGTCTCTCTTCGAAAAAGGGTTCTTGATGTTCTTCCTTTGTGCACATCCATTGCACACGCCTTCATGGTCAACCTTGAGCTCTCGTAGACCTGTGACTGCTTTGCATACGTATGATAATGCCTTGTAGTTGATGTGGGCTAATCTTCTATGCCAAAGTTCACATGGATTCTCAATGGCGTGGGTCATGGCAGCTTCTAAGTGACCCTTTAGCTTATACAAGCCACCTTCTTCTTTTCCAATGATGATTGCTTCTTTTATGGTTTCTCCTTTAGTACGTTGCCTTCTGCAACCTTCACTATATCTTCCTCAGGGTTATTACCTGTGACCTGGAACAAGGTCAACAAAACAACAAGCAAGAGTAATATCCTTTTGATAATATAAAGCAATAGCACGAACAATCACCATAGTAGCTCCTTTAGAGCTATCACTTGTAATTTGTTTGAAGCAAAGATTAAAGGTAAGGAATACAATACGAAATGAGGTCAAAATTCTCATAGTGTTGTGATCAAACATTCCTCCAGGGAAACCTGGAACGAACACAAGAGATTTCTCCTGGAACCTGGAGTCTAGTTCTTGAGTGTGCTGCTACTTTCCTTCCAAGTCTCCTTTACTCAAGATGACAAGTGTTTTCTTCAACTTGTCTTTTGTACTAGGACAATATGCTCTCTTGACAGAAGGTTAGGTTAGAGAATAAACTCTATGATCTCTACTTTAATCCATCTAATAATTTGATCACAGCTTCAACATGCAACGCTGGTCAAAATAATGTCATAACAAATAGATGCATATCAGAATAATCAAACCTGAGTTGCATTATTCTTCTGAATGTGTTGGATGTTGAGATCCTTCTGGATCTATGGCAAGAGATCCCTTCTCCTGCAAATACTCTTTAAAGTTTAACCATTTAAACATATGTGAGTACATACCTCTGATAACATTTGCAGGTAGTGGCACCATCTGGCAGCAACGGTAATCATTACCAACTCTTGAAAATTTCAAGGGTGACTGCAACTGGTACTACGACTGATACTTCAATTGGTACTGCAACTGCAATTGATACTGCCACTGGTTTTGAGACTGCAACTGCAACTTAGGGTTTTATGAGGAAACCCTAATTTTTCAAACTTCAAATTTTGAAACTCTGATCCAAGGGATAGATGCACTGAGCTGAGGCGAGTAAGTTGGTGCAGTCAGATTTATGAAAATCCAACTTTTACCCCCTCAAACTTGATCTGTGGATTTATGGACTGGTACTTCTGGTTTTCTGGTACCTCTGGTACTCTGGTACTTCTGGTACTTCTTGTACTCTGGTTTTTTGGTATTTCTGGTACTTTGTGAAACTAGGGTTTCACTTTCCGGGAGATCTAGCCACTGAAAAGTTGCGCTGAGGATGCCAAAGTGATCCTTGAGGGAGGGCACACTTTTCTAGATGGTTTTAGGGCTGAAATACCTCACCAACAAAAAGCTCTAATTTGCATGTACGACAACAGTGACGTTTTTCACTTTCTCTTGTGAAAGATGCTCTCTTCAGCTTGGCTCTGATACCATGTTAATGTTTAAGATATTATTAGAGTTCTTTGCATTTCAATATATAACAATAGCATAAGATAGGATCACTGAGAAATACACAATCACAAGAGACACATCATTTATCCTGGGAAACCTTCATGGGGGAGAAAACCTAGCAAAACTTCCTTATTATAGATAGCCAATACAATGCCAAGAGAGAACTCAAACAAATACAGAAAGTCCTCACCCAAGGATGTACCTCTCTCTCTCTCTCTTCTCCAAGTGCAGCTCCGAAACTTGTCTCTCAATGAACAAGTGAGTGTGTGTCTAAGTGAGGTGCTAGCCTCCTTATTTATACAATTCTGGCACGTGTGGAAGTGTCTCTTCACTGGCAGGGCCGACTTCTCAATCTGGGTTGTTATAACCACCTTTAATATATTCTGGGGCCGACTTCTTATTTTGCCTATTACAATTATATTTTGACCAATCTGCAAAAGGGGATTTGGTCCTTTACAATAGCCGACATGATCAATCTGCAATGGGGATTGATCTAATGAATAATTCCACAATAATAATTAGAATACACTTTGCAGTTACATTATTTCAACATAGATTGCAAGATTTAGAAGATAATATGTGCAAAAAATAGATAGGAAAGTGCTGGAAATTGTATCAGAAATGTTAGTGAAGCCTTTGGAGTCCTCTCCTCCAAGTCTTTGGTAACCTGCAACTGTAAAAACTTTGCTACACAATGAGGCAATAATGTGAGGTCTTCTAAATGGTATACAAAATACTTTGCAATCTTAAAGAGAAGCAATTCACATAAACCTATAGCAATACTACTACAAGTTTATCCCCAACAAAATACTTTGTTTGGGGTTCTTCAAGTAAAACAATGTGAGCAAAAATGAACAGAAATTGCAGAAATATTACCTCAATGAGAACATCAAACAAGAACACCAAGAGTATACCACAAGAACTCCAAGAGATCACCACAAGAACACTGAGAGATCCTCCAAAGCTTCACTTCTATTATCAAAAGAATGGTTGCAAGATTACAAGAGAGAAATGGGGAGAGAGCAAGAGAGAGTGAGGAGAAATTTAGGCAGCATAGAGTTACGCTAAAACTTCATGCAAAAATGAGGAGAGGAGGCCTTCTTTTAAGGGAGAGAAGAAGAGATGATCCCCCTTGCATGCTTTCCAAGTGTCACTCCCAAAAGAGGGAGGCTCACTCAAGGGGGTAGCCACCATGAGAGAGGGGAACTCCCATTAGGAGCGGAAACTCAAAAAATGGAGGAAGAAACGCCCTCTCCTAAGTTTAAACCTTTCTCTAATGCCCCAAGGGGTCACCCAAGGTGTGGAATGGGCCCCCATGTGGTCCCCATCACCAAATGACCAATCTAATGGAGATGGTGAGCCCCACAAGAGACAAATTCGCATCCCTCTCTAAAGTTAAGTTGTATGAGAGGTAAGAAAGGGGGGATTTGATCCTACTACATAGAAATGACTTAGGAAGCAACTTTTCCCTTTTTTCTCATGACTTTAGACTCTTCTACAAAATTCAGCAATTTTAATTTAGCCAATTATTTGGTGATTTTTGACCGACTTAGACTCCTCATGGACAATGACCTAGCAAAACTTGTCCAATGGAGCTGAATCTTGGTCCAAGGGCATAGGGGGTCATAAGCCATTTGATTTGAGCACTCATACCCCTATACAAAATCCCCAAGGACCAAATTTTTACATTTTACATAAAAAATAATTAAAAATTTCCAATTAACAGGAAATTTTAATTATTAAAAACACCTATCAAAACTTAACGGAATTCCGCAAGACTCTAGGAGATGTCTAGCATGGTCATTTACAACACTTTTAGCCCTTAGTCACCTACTGGGCTCGATCATCAGAACACCTTTCACCACTTTGGAGGATTATTGAGTGAAAAACTCAAGTAATTAAAATTGCTGAAAAAACAAAATTAATTACCCGAGGAAAAAAAACACTCGATGAAAGGACTTCCCTAATGATAAAGTCCTAGGCCACTAAATTATTACAACTTGACCCATGCTAACAAGTTACACTTACAAAAATATCCCACGCAGGGGAGCGGACATTCCGTGGAGAAGAAGAGAGAAAATTAAGTTTTGGGGGCATAAATGCCCGACTGAGCCAAAGGTCTTCAAACTTGTTATACCACAAGGTACATGTCTTCATGGTACATGACGTTGATACCTAGCTGAAATAGGTGCTGAACAATAGGTTTTTCCATAGTTACGCAAGATTTTGGGATCTTGTGTTGGGATTTGCACAAGTACAAATCCTATGATAACAAACAATTGACATGGTCAACCTTGGAGGGCCATCCCTTGACATGAGCCACACGTGCCACTTGGAGTGTCTTCACATGATCAACGCAGCTTTGTTTGAGGAGGCATTTTGTGTGGGATCTTTACAGGTGGCAAGCTCCTCTTCATTATTATCATATGTTATTGTTTTCCCTTGGAGAAAAGTATGGATCTAAAATTGCCAAGCTTATTTTTTTATTATTCTTGTAGAGATTAGTGGATCTAGGGAAGGAAATCATTATTTTATTGGAAGGAGGTCTTGAGCTAGACTCTAAATAAAGAGTAGCTCTCTCCATCAATTGTCATGGTTGGATTTGGGGAGTTTCCCCCTTGGAGCTTAGTTGAATATTTTGAAGGCAATGAAAGTAAGGATTCTCTTTTGTGGCATATGTGTTTGGACTCAATATTGTAGAAGATTAATGCTGGAATTTCTTGCTTGAAATTTGTTGTGAAGGGCCATAATCTTGGTAACATTGTTCCTTATTTGGAAGAACTTTATGTGGTTCATTCCCCCTTTCAAATATTTGTGTTTATTTCTGGAAATGTCCATGGGTATATTTTCTCCTAACGAAGAGTTGGCTGCATTTCACATTGTCTACTGGTAAATACAACCTCATACATGTTTTGAATTACTCCTTAATTTGGGTTTTCACAAGTGATTTTCTGTATTAATGGACAACAAGATAGGGCTGTTTGTGGGTTGTTAATCCCAGTTGCATTCACTCCTAATATCATTCGAACGAAGCTCATAGTTGCTGCCCTTCCTAGTTTATCCTTAACTCCACTTGTCCAATGGATTGACACTAGTCTTGGTCTACCCATCACCTTTTTTGTTTGTTTGCTAGTTTGTCCGTGACTTGCGAGACTAGCTTGTGGTCTAAGAAACCATGACCCAGGGGTCTCTAAGCTGTCAAAATCACTTGGGGATCGCACCTGGCATGGGCCACACCAAAACCCTTAGCATGGCTGGATTTTAGGTGTCTCGTCTCGACTAGCCAAGTTTCAAACCTAGGTTGCCTTACAGAATGAGGCCCATTGAAACCGATCGCGCTATCAGGATTAGACTGGTCCACCCATCACCTTATTCATAAAAACATATTGCAATTTCTGTTTTGCTAAAGATTAACTCTTCATTTCACCTTGAGCTTCCATTGCATATCTTTAGCAATCATATTCTAGGGAATACTCCCCTTGTGCCGGAGGAGAGCCAGCCTAAAATGAGAGAGGGTGCTACTGCAATGATAGTGAGTATCCCCTCTTAGTTCCTCCATGGTTTTACTTGTGTTTTAAGATTTTATTACAAGAAGTGAGGGTTTAGGTGGTAACACGACAAAATTAGCAGACTTGGCTTATGAAAGTCGAATCAGCTATGTTGTTCAATGTTTTTTCTATTTCATTTTTGGAAATGCCATTAGGCAATTTTTGAATGTAATATTTACTTGGTTTAGGACTCGACCTTTTAATGTCAATTTCAAATGATAATAATCAAGTTTACTGTTTTCTTATATTTGTATGATTGTTCAATGAATCAATGTTGAATTAGAATTCTCAGATCTTGAATCATGAATGTCTAATTCATTTGACACTAGATATATCATATATCATTATATGTATTATGCACGCTTTTTTTGTTAGTTGCCGAAAATGATATTATTAAGATTGTTGATTCACTGAAATTCCAATTATGTTTTATAAATTTCTTTTATTTTTATATAAATTTTGCATATATATAAAATTGTATATGTATACCCCTTATGAACCCAAGTCCTCTGTTTCAAGAAGTGCTGCCCCCATCCCCGAACCCACGTATCCTGGAAGCTTAGGCATTTCTTTATATTTTTGCACTTACCAAGTGTTTCCTGGGCTTAAGCCAACTCTGGACTCTTTTGCCTTGCCAAATTTTTCCCTGAGCCATGTCTGGTAACATTGGTTGTAGCTGATAGCATATCCAGTCCTATGGTCTATTTTTCATATTTTTGGATGTTAATATAATTCCTTTGTATGTCTATTCTCTCTTTTACATTGTGCTTGTTTATTCTGATTATTTTTATTAGCAAATACATTACAACTAGTCTTTTCATTGCATGCATTTATTTGACAGCATTGGAATGTGGAATCATGAACACATAGTATGCACTGTAAGAATAGTTTGCATTTCAGGTGTGTACATCTAAGTGTGCTATTATTGTTTTGCGGTTGAAGGGTATCTTACCTTGCAGTAGTTGTTACAGGCATCAGCAACACAGCCTATCGGAAGATCTGCTCCATCACCTATGGCAGGGACTGGGGGAATATCTACTGATAATACAACTGCATCACCCATGCAGTATGCCAATTCACCAAGGTCTGGCCCTAGTATGATGAATGTTCCTTCACCCCAGCAACAGCAGAGGGTAAAAGTGCCACACATACCACAACAACCACAATCTTATCCATCACAGCAGTTAAGGGCACAACCAACACATGCGAATATACAGGTAAGAGGGATTTATCTGCCAGCAGAATTCTTTAGTTTACCATGGAGCAAAGTCTCTCCAGCACGTCTATTGGGTGTGTGTGTGTAACAGAAATGGAAGGGTTTATACAATGATATCTCATATCCCCTTCCTGAACACTGCTAGGGCTGCAATAAATTCAGAATATGATAAAGCATTCAACTCTTTGGCATACATAATCAGGAGGTAACCTTTAGCAGACAATTGCATACATACCTCTTCTTGCCAAGAGTGACAAAAAAATTGGATTGAGATGACCTCATCATAAAAGACATATTTGTTATTTGAAAACTCAGAAGAAGGCTACTGTATGTTGGGGCCTTAACCAATGCTAATGTTTACAAAATAATATAGATACATTAAGCACACATCTTCTGAAAAATATGGTTTGACAACTATACTCTGGTAATGCATCTCGATTGCAATGGCTGTGTGAAAATCTAGCAGTTCTGGCACAAGTATAATAAACATCCTTGCAATCAAAATCAGCAGATATTGTCTTCAACACTATGGGTAGATGATTACTGATCATCGAAATATCTGTAATTGTTTCTTGTAATTCTGAATAGAGCTCCCTTATGTCTTAACCTTGAGGTAACTGCAGGCTTATAAAATCACATGATGTATTGTTCCAAAACGTGAAATCAGAATAAGCTGAAGCCCTAAATTTATAAACACAAATTTCTCTTTAATTTGATGCTTGTAATTTCTAAACCAAATCTCCACCTAAGACTATAGTGTATACATTGAAAGTTGAAATATTCAATTAAGAAAATCCCCTTTTGAAGACCCTGACTTGGGTATCTTTCTTCTAGAATGCACTTGTAGAAGATATGCAAAATTCAACTTTGCCCCCTTCTACTCTACCTAGAATGCAAAATTTATGTTCATGACAGTTTTAAGTTTGCAACAAAATTCACTGAATCTTCCTGGTATAATTAGGTACCTTTTCCACCAGCTAGGTGGTCTTTGTGACTAGAATGGACTATACTTGGATCCCACCATGTCCATAATGCATTCTGATCTTAATCAACCAACCAATGGCATTTTATTTTTTATTTTTTTGGAAAATAAGTCTTATATTAACATAGGTATATTTACAAAAAGAGAAACTAAAAGTGGAAGGGTATATACAATGGTGAATCATATCCTCTTCCTCAGCACTACTAAAGTGGAAATAAAATCAGAGTAAGCTGTAGTACGGAGTTCTTTAGAATCCTTAATCAGTAGAAAACCTTTAGCTAAGAGTTGCATACATATCTCATTCTGCCAGTTACGACAAAAGGACTGTCATGAACTGACTTCATTCTCAAAAACATATTTACCTCTTAGTTGCCCAATAGTGAATAAGACATGCTCCTGTTTTGCATTGTGGGGATCATGAGCCGCTTCTGTTGGAGAGCCCGCTAAAGGCTCAAGGCTTAGCTGCAGAGGAGACAGTTGAGCACATTCCTTGGGGACCAGCCTGCAAGGAAATATATGCATCCCTGGATTGGGTGGACAGGTATATGACAAGCATGGGCATGCTCTGGGATACAGGTTCAGGGGACATGATTAGAGTGATGGATACAATAGCACCTACAAGATACAGGATGGTACGGGACGATTCAGCGATGGGCAACAATGTGCAAGGATATTCATTAGTACGTGGTAGTGTACAATGGAGTTGTGAGGTGTTTCCACTAGGGAGACCTCCCGATAGAGTCCTCAGTCATACCACTGAGTTGTGGTTGCCTAGGATCGATGAGTGGATGGGTGAACCTCAGAGAGCAACATATCCCTCGATAGCTGATCTTCATCTGGGATGTCAACAGATGAGGGCCAGGGAGCAGGATAGTCACAAGTCTGTTTCCAAACTTCATTACGATCTCTTGGTCATACCCTTGGGGTTGACCATTGCACTAGTCATTGTCCAGTCTTGCAGGCAGTGGAAGAGGCATCTATTGTTGTTATTTGATGCCTTCATTATATAAAGCAGGACATGGGAGTTTCACCTGAGTCAATTAGATGAGACAGGTGGCATTGTGGCCATGTCAGAGGTATTTCATTTGGACCATGTGCTCTGTGTGTAGATTGCACAGGAGGAGATCTAGACTCTATTGGATCGGTTCACAGAGACTTCAACATGCATTGGGAATGATGGACTTCCAATTTGGTGGTGGGATCTTAGCATTCATTGGAGTGATAGATTGCTTCAGATGATGAGGGTGATCGACGGGGTCGTGTCAGTGATTGGCCTGTGTCATTGTGGGGATCTTGTGAGAGTTGTTGAGCCTTGTTCTATATGGCGAGGTACATTTTCCCTCACGATACCTAGGATCGAGTTTATTCGCTGATGGGTAGGATTTGACGTCACCGAGATGCCTTGGCGAGACAGGATATAGGATCGTGAGTTCAGTCCTCTCAGGGATTTCATCTTGGGGGTTCAGGAGAGGAGAGCCCAGTGTGAGCATGGTGGTCAAACAGTTATGATCGAAGGGGTGCAACAGTATGGGGGTTCCTCTCGGAGATTAGCTTGAGACCCTGTGACTGCAATGTTTGACAACTCGACGACCGATACAAATGAGATGGTCAATTTTCGCTTTCAGGAGTTTACTTTTGGGATGCTTAGATTTAGTTGCTTGGAGGAGTGGTCTTCTCAGTGTTGAGTTTTGGTGTACCTCGGGAAGTGGTTCCCTTGTGGTTTTGAGCCTCTAACCACAAGAGGGAGATGTTGGTACCTTTGTACCTTTTACTTTATGTCTAATTTCACTTTGACTTAGGAGATTTAAGTCAAAAGTGAAATTTGGTCATTTTAGCCTAAAGTGACTTTTAATTCACTTTGTGGGTGAATTAGGAGACATAAAGTGAACTTAGGGAACTTAACCCAAAGTGGATTTTGAGTTGAGAATATTGTGGGATGATCTTAACCATTGATTAGGGATGGATGGGGATGATCCTAGCCATCCCCATTTAGGTTTCCTTATTGATTGCTCAAGGAGGGCGAAATGAGCCTTTGGAGGCTCATTCATTCATTTGCTCACTTGGAAAGTTTGAGAGAGAGCATGAGGATGCGGTTGGAGGAATTGGAAGAGGGCAACTTGGGCGCTTCTATTCATGGAGGAGCTATGTGAGCTTGGGAACCTATTATTTTGTGGTGATCATACTTGCTTGGAAGAGGGCGCACTATAGGAGGAGGGCGCACACCTAGCAGGGAGGAGCTACACTTGGAGGATTGCAGATCTGTTTGTCTCAGTGGAGAGGTAGCACACGAGAGCACATTTGTGTGCAAGGGATTCTTCTTTAGAGTAACCAAGGTCAAGGGCGCATCACTTCAGTGGGTTTGGCAACAAGGGGAAGAGGCGCACTAAGCTTGGGCGCATTTCTTCCTGGTTCCTTTGGCAAGTCTCAAGAGGAGCTTGCTTTGTATACAGGTTCCATCAGATTGTATTTCTTGTTGTATCTCATGCTTTAGACACCACTTATATATACTTCCATTCGAAACTGGTTTTCCCCAGGGGTTTTTTATCTAGGACCATGTTGACCAAAAATACTTGTGTCCTATTTTCATGCATGCTTAGAGTGTAGATTAGCTTATTTGTGTTGTAAAGAGTAGAAGAGTGTTACTTGTTTTGAGTCATTGCATGTGCTAACATTGGGTTACAAAAACACTTGCAAGGGCACCTCAAAGAACACTTAACCACAAAAACTATGGGCAGAAAGTTACTAAACTGTTTGCTGTCTTAAAATGCAACAAAGGACAGTTTTGGAGATTGAAACTTAGAGCCAATCTTAAGGTCAAAGGCAAACCTTAGTTGGTAGCCTCATAGTACCTCAGTTTTCTTCACTCAGGTGTTGATTGAGTTTGTGTAACTTCTGATTGTCTGGCTTATTAGAGGTAGTCAGGTGGATTCTTGTGTTGGCACCTTGCAGATCATGGCTATGATTAGAGGGTGCTTCACATCATACACGTTAGTTTGGGACACTGGTGACTTTACCACTTATTAGGCTGGTTCGAAAGAGGTTTGCATGTAGGGACTTTGTGGATGATGTGTCGAGAGATTTTTCGGACGATGCCTGGATGATTCCAGTAGGCTGGGGGTGCTAGAGTATTAGGGCTTTCCCCTTTGATACTTGGTGATTAGGTCTCCTTGATGCTCTATCAGTTTGTGACCACACAGACTTCCCCAAGATGTATGATTTTAGAGTTGGTTTGGTTGACTTCACTGGGATACATTGGAAGGATATGATCCTCAATAGTTGGGACGATCTTTTGAGGCATTACAACTTGTAGTTGCAGGAGCGAAGGATGCAGTCTAGGCAGGAGGATCGAATATTTATCATTAGAGTGGCACAACATCAACATGATGGGTCCTTTCTGGTGATATCATGGGACCCTTAGATTTTATGGGTAGATAGTTTGGCAGCTGGAACAGATGGGAGAGGCAATTGTTACTTTTAGGAGGCGACTTGTGTTAGTCCATTGCAGGGCAGTATTGTGGGCCATAGGTGCTCCACATCTTTCAGATTGGTTTGGGACCCAGGGATCATTATTAGCTTCAACTTGGTTCAGTTTGTTGTTCCTATGGGTGTGATGGAATTGCTTGGGGACAAACAATCTTTGGGAAGGGAGGACTGTAATGTCGCCATTTTTGGATTCCCCTGCTTTACAGTTGGAGGAGACCTTATGGGTCTATGTCAGCCTGGACAAAGGGGTAAATGGAGGTTTACAGGGGGTTCGGGCGAATTGGAGGAGTTATATGAGGCCTAGCCTAGTCCATTCACTTTATTTCATCATTAGGATCACTTCCGCACAGTTTGTACTTGATTCCGTGGCATTCTGACGATTCCCGTAGATTAAGGGTATTATTGAGTATAAATTAATTAAATGCACTCAAGGTGTTATTTGGGTCATATTGTTGGAGGGAACACCTTCTTGTAATAACTCGTTGGAATCAGGACGAAAAGATCTAAAGGTTGGGATGATGAAAAAGACACTTTTGGCGTCCGGGAACGACTTACAAGCCAAGTAATCACTTTCCGACATTAAAAAGGGGTTAATTAATTAAGAAAGTGATTTTACTAAAGTTAAATATAAAGTCACTTTATTAAAAAGGATAAAAGGGTCTGAAAAGGGTCAACGAAAGAATAAAGGGGAATGAGGGGCGCCCTCTCTCATTATTCACTTGCTAATTTCTAAAATCAGATTGAGAGAGCTCTTGTGGTTATTGGACTCTTGGGACGAAAAACCTTAGAGAGATTTTGAGATTGGTTTAGGTGGTGAGACTATCCACCCTAGCAACAAAGTTTCATATTTGTAGCAGAGTTTCTTATGGTGGCAAAGTTTATTGGTATTTGGGGTCGAATCCCTCTTTGTTAGTGTAAACAACATAAATATATAAAATATATAGATATAAATAAATAATCATTAAATAATATTAATTAATACATCATAATGAAAAGACATGTCTATTAATGAAAGGGCACCCCTACTTGGGTATATATGGCCCTCATTGTCCTTGTAATCAATCATCTCATATTTTCATATACATTTATATATATTATTTATTGTCCTTATGGATATCTTTATATTCCAAGTATTTTGGATATTTACATAGTGAACCAGGTTCGTTCACCACAGTGGTATCAGAGCTTCGTTTCTCATCTCAGCCTTTGGCCTATAGACTCTTTGTCAAAAATTTTGTTGCGTTTGACAACATTGCTATAGGCCTTTGGCCACTCAATTCTTGGAACTTTGGGTCTTTGACCACACCAAGGCATTTTGCCATTTAACAAAATAAAAATCAGTAATTTTGGTGAAGAACTGGATCATTCCAGTGCATATATATATATATATATATATATATATATATATATATATATATATATTGTTNTATATATATATATATATATATATATATATATATATATATATATATATATTGTTGATTTCTTCTTTATTATTATTTTTTTATATTTATGATTCTTGTATATAATATGTATATACTATATATGATTGCAGCGGACTGATATATATATATATATATATATATCAGTCCGCTGCAATCATATATAGTACATATATATAGTACGATTCTTGTATATAATATGTATATTTAGGCATCCTTCAAACAAGAATCTAAGCTCAAGGCAAAAGGCAAAATCACTGCTTCATCTCCTACACCTATTGAAAATGATTCACTAGAAAGCACAATCTTTCATCTTGAAGAATCCATTAAAGAGAAGGAAGCATTAGTAAAGAATTATGGCATACTATGAAAATGCAGAAAGAAGAATTACAATATCTCAAGAATAAGAAAGATGAAGAACTTGAGAAAGAGAGATTCCCTGAAGAATCAAGATTTGATATGATAGAGTCTCAAATAATAAAAGGGTTAGATGACAGATTAGTCATTTCTGTAAATATTAGAGTTCAAGGTTATCTACATTATACTTTGGATGCACAAGTAGATACTGGTGCTATGAATTCCTGTGCCAAGCATGGAGCCTTGCCTTCATATTACTGACAGCCCACAGATATATCTTTTAGAGCTGTCAATAAGACTGAGTTAAAAATCAAGTTTATTGTTCCAGACTTTCCTATTTATATACAGGAAGAAAAAGTATCAGTTACTCTATATTGTTTTGATACAGGTGCAGATATTTTCCTAGGACAAGATTTTGTAAATAAGTGCTTACCATTAACTGTAGGAAATAATTTTGTACAACTTACAGTTTCTGGCAATTCTTTGAAAATACCAAGTAAGTCTACTTTTGAGACAAGAATTGCAGTTAAAGAGAATATGCAACAAGTGGAGAAATCTGCGCATAACCTGGCCAGAATTCAAAAGATCATTGGACATGCTGAAAAACATGGACTAGAAATGATAAAAGAAATTGAAGAAAAGATAGAATCAGATTGTACATCTGATTATCCAAATGCCTTCTGGACCAGAGAACAATATTTTGTCAGTCTGCCATACAAAGAAGACTACATTCCCAAACCTCAAAAGGCCTCTGCCAATCATATGTCTCCTACTGAATTAGAATATTGCCAAAAGGAGATCTCTGAACTTTTGCAAAGAAAATTGATAAAAGTTAGTCGAAGCCCTTGGGCTTGTCCTGCCTTCTATGTTAATAAACACAGTGAGCAGAAAAGGGGAAAAACCAAGAATGGTTATAAATTACAGAGCATTAAATGATGTTTTGTTGCCTATAAGATTTCCTCTGCCTTCGAAAGAATTATTATTTTCAAAGATTGGGAAATGCAATGTCTTTAGCAAGTTTGATCTGAAAAGCGGATTTTGGCAAATAGGGATTGTTCCGAAAGACAGATATAAAACTGCATTTGTTGTTCTTAATGGGCAATACCAATGGAGAGTAATGCCATTCGGTTTGAAGAATGCACCATCAGAATTCCAAAAACGAATGGATGATATCTTCAAACATTTGAATTTTGTAATTGTATATATTGACGACTTACTTGTTTGTTCTACAGATTGTAAGACACATGTACAGCATTTGAAGAGTGTCTATGATCTATTATATAAACATGCTTTAGTGCTCAGTAAATCCAAGCTGTGTTGGGCACAAACAAAGATTGAATATCTTGGTCTCATACTATCCAAAGGAGAAGTAGAATTACAAGACCATGTACTGAAGAAATTAACAGATTTCCCTGATGAAATCCTTGACCAGAAACAACTTCAAAGGTTCCTTGGTTGTTTAAATTATATTCGACAGTTCTATGAGAATCAGGCCAAAGATGTCCAGATATTACAGAAAAGGTTAAGTAAAGCTTTACCATGGAGCTATAAAATGACTCAAGCTGTTCAGATTATCAAGCAGAAAATCCAGAATCTGCCTAAATTATATCTTCCCGATATGTCTATGCAACTAATATTGGAGACTGATGCATCTAATGATACATGGGCAACAATTTTACTTCAAAAGAATGGACCTAAACTGGAAGAAGTTTGTATATATACTTCTGGATGTTTTAGTGATACAAAGTCAAGATATCCTTCCTCTCATAAAGAAATACTTGCTGTCAAAAATGGCATCAAGAAATTCAGGATGTTTCTAAAACCTGTACATTTCATTGTTAGAACAGACCTGAAGCATATGAAAGGAATGTTATCTAATCAGAGATTGCTTGAACAGGGAAATAACAGGATTATGCGTTGGAGCTTGTGGCTTGACGGATTTGACTTTGAAATCCAGTATAAGCCAGGAAAAGATAACTGCATTGCTGATCTACTTACAAGAGAAGCTGCTCCACCTAAAGATCAAGACAAGACAATTAAATGGCTTCATCCTCCATGAGCATAAGGAATGCTCCTCCACCAGGATTCAAATGGATCCTAGTTTGTGATAATTGTAAATATTGTTATTGTTTTGAGTGTTTAGCCTGTTGTATTAAGTCATGTACAGATTGTATCAATATCTTAAAATTTTGGGTTCAGTCCTATAATCACCTAGAAAGTCATAATAACTATTTTAGGCACAGCCAGCATGTTGCTAGGGGAATAATGACTGGAGGACCTTTCCAAGGACAAGTATATATAGTTCTGTATACACCAGCCATAACTTATGAAGATTACTGCAAGATTATGCTCCAAACAAAATATGATGGATCTTGTTGGATTACCTTTGAATGCTCAACGTTCAAAGATTATTATTATTTTTGGTCTGGTTGGTTATATATATTGTTCTGGACATACTGTCCTAGAGATGCTGAGTTCTTCCGAAATACCAGTAAAGAAGCCTTTATTCAATGGTTCAAGCAGAAGTTCACGAAGCTGCACATTATGAAGGATGGTTTGTCTTCAACCTATCTTTCAGAGGAAGTGAACTATATCATTCAGAATCTGAACCATCTCAGCCTCCTTGCTTCAAAGTTAAAAGTGATTATTTTGGTGATTTGTGTGTACAAGATGATGATCTGATTCCAGCTATGCAAGGATCTCCCTTCTACAGATGTTTTAGCGGGCTTCCACCTTTTTCAAATGATTACAGCTCTCCTCCCAGTAGTCACTTTGGTTATGATAGTGACGCCTCTTTCGATTCTGTAGCAGAATATAATATAATAAATAGAATGGAAGCATGATGGGCCTAGATGACCCATATTGTAATAAAATTATTCCTTTCATGTCTATCGGGCCGACAGTGGTGTCCCGACAGTTCTGTGGGTTCCTGTAGAACTCCACAGTGTAATCATGTGAGTAGGAATAATTACTTTTGTCAGTGTCATTCCATAAAAGTTGTGATGGGTCCCCATATGGCCGAGCCTTCAAGGGACGAGATAACAACTGTTGTCCACAGCTGCCCCATCCACTTCATGGAATCTTTTTGTAACCGGCAGTTGCCAGTATTCTTCTACCGGTAATTTGCTCAAAATTGTATAAATAAGACTCCACTCCTCTCATTTGGGACATTCGAGTCGGAGAGAGCAAGAGAGAGTCTAGTCTAAGTCTTAGAGTCTGCAAGTCGAGCAGTGTGTATCCTCTTCACTTCACTCGCCTCTGGGATCTTGTGACTGTGAACGAAAAACACTGATCTCAAGTGTAAGATCCTAGCGCTCTGTATCTACTCTGAAAATTGGTATCAGAGCCATAAGTTTTGTGTCAAGCTAGTTTCTGCCTGAGCAGTCGGCCAACTGATATATATATATATATATATATATATATATATATATCAGTCCGCTGCAATCATATATAGTATATATATATATATATATATATGTCATATATAGTATATACATATTATATACAAGAATCATAAATATAAAAAAATAATAATAAAGAAGAAATCAACACAGAAAGTGAAAGATAAAAGGCACAGAAATTTTTGTCCAATTTTTTTTACGACCATACAATCTTTAATTGACAGTCAATTCCAATAACAGTCCATATGTTTGATGTTCCCTTTCAAACTGAGAGTCAAGCTGCAAATTGTCAGTAGAATTTTATTAATTGCAAAAAAATTAAAAATATTGCCCGTAGTCTTTGTACAACCATCCGTCGTACTATCCGTACTCAACTCGTTGAACTAGTCTTCCTACCACTATCCGCCGTACAGTCGTTGATATTCCTATCCATTCGTGAGTGTCAACAAGCCGTACGATTTTAATTCGTACCGCAGTCCATACAATCGCAGATTAAAAAATATTAAGTTTGTGCTGTACAGTTTCCGTACAATAAGAGCCGTACGATCACGTCCGTCCCTTAAGACATTTATCGTAATCAGTGAAAATAAAAAGAGGTTTTAATTATAGTGTGGAATAAACGGAGAATAAAAAGAGGTTTTAATTATAGTGTGGAATAAACGGAGAATAAAAAGAGGTTTTAATTATAGTGTGGAATAAATGGAGAATAAGAAAATCTGGCCGCAACCACAATCAAACCGTGACTTGTCTAGAGTAGTTACATTTACGTTTTAATAATATAACAACGATATTAATTTCAATTTGGCATATATATGCTTTCCTTTTTTAACAAAACTGTACAAGGGAATTATACGTGGGAAGTATAAGGAAAAGCCAAAAGTACATGGAAAAACCAAAATGTAGAAAAAATAATATTTTATTATATTAGAAAGGCACTTTTAAAAAGATAAAGAATATTTTGTTGTATTGCAAGTTACTTTTAAAAAGATAAAGGAGAATATTTTATTGTATTGCAAGGTACTTTTAAAAAGATAAAGGAGTATTATAAAATTAGTGAAGGAAATTATACGTGGAAAGTATAAGGAAAAGCCATTTTTTTTTATTATATTCCAAGTTACTTTTACAAAAGACAGAATATTTTATTATATTTCAAGGTACTTTTAGAAAGATAAAGGAGTATTACAAAATTAGTGAAGGAAATTTAAATTTAAGGAGTATTACAAAATTAGTGAAGAAAATTTAAATTTTATTATTTAGTGGAAGTGAAATATCCCTGATCCGGCTGATCAAGATATTTGCCATGATCTTCCTATTTTAACGTGCCGATCTGATACACTGGGGGTTTCTGGATGCGTTTTAGGGTTTGATGTAGACGATCTCTTGTTTAAAGTGTTTGCATGTCAGACTTCAGTTATTATGGTTGCATGTAGGTTATTATAGTTGCATGTAGCGTAACAAAGGTTTTACAATCATAAAATGATGCATGCAATAGCAGATAAGGCCAACAACTCAATATTATGAATAATAACAGTGCATGCGTGGGAATACAAATCGCCTACTGAAATATATCAACTAAACGTCAGTCAGATCTCATG
>ML778531.1:1640418-1659864 GCA_009831015.1 Picea engelmannii
TTTCTATGGCTGTCTTAAAACTCAGAAAATATATCAGCAAGCACACATTTAATGACACAATAAATTTTTGGTCAAATCGACCCTGGAAAAACCCCAGTGTGGGGAAAACCAGTGAGAGAGAGGGAGTTCTTCTTATTTCTTCATATCTGAAAATTACATCAGCAAAAATAAACCAATAGCAATTACTTATCTCTTCCCTTCGATTTCTGTGCTTGAAATGTACAGGAAGAAAACCAACCACAGCCACCTCGAAAAACGTGCACACACAGCCAGACCGTACGGACTGTACGAAATCTTGAGAAATGTGCCCAAAAATTAGCTGCTGCTACTGTATGGCGGCCGTACAGCCTGTACGGACTAATAAATGCGCCCTTTTTCACCTCGTTTTGCGTGCTGTGGAGTGTCTAGAACAGGTACAGCAAACTCAGCCGTACCAAATCCGTACAGTACGGATTTCTCTTCACTGCAAGTTGCCTCGAAATTCGTGCCTCTTTTCTGCCTTGAAATTCGTGCCTCTTTTCTGCTGCTTTCTTCTTCTCAGAAAATGGAAACGCTTCTCCTCTTCTTGCTCTCTCTCAATCTCTCAATCTCTCCAAGAAAGAATCAATTCTCATTTGGCCTTTTTCCTCCTTTAGAATCCCTAAGTGACGGTTAGGTTTCCCTTTTTGATCCAAGGGCTCACATTGCCCAAGATCAATGGTGAGAATTAAATGCTCCATTAAATTCACTTTATTTAATTTCACTCACCCAACTTAAATAAAAACCCACTTGGTGCTTTATGTTCCTAAGTCACTTTTCACTTTTTAATTTAAAGTTCACTTTACCACTTATAAAGTGACTTTATGAAAAAGACCCACTTTTAAGTTGTGGACCACATCCCTAGGTAAAAGTATAAAAACCCATAGGAACCACTTGTCCAAGGTACAAATCTTCATTAAAATTCAACATTCTCCATATGAAGTCCAATGAGGTTGGAACCACTCTCAAACATCCTGAAACAATTAATGGTAATGTTAAAAATTAAAGTAAAAGTGACATTCTCCTTTATCTTTCATTTTCATCGTAAAAGTGACATTCTCCTTTATCTTTCATTTTCATCCTTTTACTTTAAGAATTTAACATTACCATTAATTACTACCCTCAGCTGCACACCAAAACACGTTACAACTTCAACTTGTTACTTAGGGTTTAGATTTTAGGGGGTTTTAGACGGTTTTAGGTTTCTGGGACCAAACCGGCCGGTTTGGTCATAAACCGACCGATCGGTGAATAAACTGGTCGGTTTGGTCATAAACCGGCCGGTTTGGTCATAAACCGGCCGACCGGTTTGGTTTATTGACCGGTTTGAACTAGTCGACCATCAAACCGGTCAAACCGGCTGGTTTCGGTTTCGGTTCAACGGTTTTTAAAACATTGAGTGAACACATGTCCATATACTTCTCAAGGTGTCCAATTAACTTTATCATCACTGCATATGTGATACATCGCTCATGTGGTCATGCCCGCCTTCAAAATCTCTCCTAGGTCCCGTGGACCATCCTGGAAGAGAGGAAGAGGATCACACACCAACAACTACCTGATCAAGGACCAGGTTGCCCCAGAACATATCTGGTGTCTTATCCACGAAGGTACAAGACCAAGGATCAACCCATGCCTTAGACATGGGTACCTTGGAACACATCCAGGGGCCCTAGACATATCTGGGGACTTAAACTGCTTGGTCCCAGACCAAGAACCCCAGTCATCTACTGGGGGCCCTCTCAAGGGTCTTTATTGCTTGGTCCCAGACCAAGAATCCCAGTTGTCTACTGGAGGCCCTTACAAGGGTCTTTTGCCATGGATTTGACTGCTTGGTCCCAGACCAAGAACCCTAGGAGTGTACTGGGGGCCCTAGTCCACAACTAGGGTCTTAAGCCATCCTTAAGGGAGAATGGCTTTTGCAGTTGCATTAAATTCAACATATTTTATCTCAATGTGTTTCGATTTATCGTGAAACACAAGATTCTCAGAGAGCTTCACACAACTCTGATTATCACAATGAATAATGGTAGAATCCATCTCATGATCAAATAAATATGTAAAGAGCTTGCGAAGCCACACTGCTTCGTGGACTGCCACACTCAACGCTATATACTCTGTTTCTGCAGTACTCAAAGCCACAGAGCTCTGTTTCCTGCTGCACCAAGAAACCATGGCAGATCCCAAGGTAAAACAACAACCAGATGTGCTCTTTCGGTCCACTGCGCTCCCTGGTATATCTGGATCGGCATATCCCTGCAATCTCATGTCTACACTGGAGGCATATCTCAGGCCATATCCAACTGTGCCTCAGAGATATCTCAATAAATGCTTCGCTGCTATCCAGTGAGTCTGTCTCGGCTAACTGATGAACTGACTAAGTACATTCACTGCATAGCATATATCAGGTCTGGTGTTAACTAGATACATCAATGATCCAATAAGCTGTTGGTATAGATGTGGATCAATCTCGCCTGAATCAGTAGAAGCCTCGTTCATTTTCTTTAGATCGATCACCATCGGTGTAGGCATGGATTTGCAGTCTGTCATACCGAATTTATTCGATATCTCTACTTATATTTTCCTTGGCTCAAGAAAATCTCATCAGTCCTCTGCCATACTTTTAGTCCCAAGAAGTAGTGCATCATACCCAGATCTTTCATCTCGAATTTAGAAGTCAATGCTCGCTTGCATTCAACAATAAGTCTTTCTGAACCGGTGAGGAATAAGTCATCAACGTACAAGACCAAGATCAGGCACTCGTCACCAACAATGTGATAATATAGGTTTGGATCAACAACACTCTTGCTGAAGCCCAAACTCATTAGGAATCCATCCATCTTCTCGTACCAAGCACGAGGTGCCTGTTTTAGTCCATACAGGGCTTTCTTCAACCTGCACACCTGAGATTTCTCGTCATGTATCACGAATCCCTATGGCTGCTCGATGTAAACTTCTTCCTCAATCTCACCATTGAGAAAGGCCGTCTTTACATCCATCTAATGTAGTTTCCAACCCATGGATGTAGCTAGTGCAATGATAGTACAGATGGAAGTGTATCGGGCTACTGGAGCAAATGTCTCCTCATAATCAATTCCCTCCACCTGTGAGCATCCTCTGGCTACAAATCTCGCTTTGTATTTCTCAACACTTCCATCAGTTGAATGCTTGATCTTATAGATCCACTTGGAAGTCACTACAGACTTCTCTTCTAGTCTCGGAACAATATCCCATACATCATTCTTCATGATGGATTGATACTCTTCTGACATGGCTTGTTTCCATACCTGCTGACCTGCTGCTTCTCCATGACAAGAAGGCTCGGTATCAATGATGTGGCTCATGGCTGAAAAATAGCCCGAAAATCTCTTTGGTCTCTTACTCTCTTGGAATGTGCCTCGAGGAGCTGCATGTCCCTTTGCCTCCTGCAGAGTTTGTCGAGCCTAGGCATGCCTTTTATGGCCTACTATAATGTCTTTGGGAACATCAACTGGAGCAACTTGATCGATTGTGTTATCCCCCACTTTTGGGGATAACCGAGGAGATTATGTCTCGAGGCCCACAGGTCCTAGTCATGGAGTACCGAGAGCCAGATCGACTTGAGCATGGCCCTGGAGGGCCCATCTTTTCTTCCTTTCAGCGCCTCCACTTTGTCAGCAGCAACAACATCCATCACCTCGGCTTGGTCCTGTATCAGAGATGGTTCTTGCTCCATGAAGTAATGAGTCCAGGTATCATGGTATATGTCACTCTGATCCTCAAAACCTTTGAATATGTGCATTTAGTTCTTTTTGTTTCTAACGGGTGCTTGGATCTTATACTTATCTACTTGAGCATGTCTGGGAGGAATGAAAGGATGCCCTAGTAAGCCTGTGCCCATAGGTTTTGAGTTTCCACTGGGGGGTGTTAGAATATGATGGATGTGCTCGTTTAACCATAGGCAATATCACTATTGTCACCCAACCATAGGCCGAAGCCACCCCCGAGCACCTTAACCTTGACAAAGAATCATTCTGGAGGCAAACCCTAGGCTAGATAGCCAAACAAGATAGCACACCTCTCTCTCCAAGGATAGCGCACCAAACAAGAGCTGATCAGAGAGTCCAAACCATAACCAAGAGATAGTCCAAGCCAAAACCGAAATCTGCTAGCTGCAACAGCTGCAACGACAACTCTCCACCAGACTTGCGCACAAACTAGGCAATGCAGTGTGCACAAGTGCTGCTTCTGTAGTTCTGAGAATGCTTGCCAGAATGAAGACTGGCCTCCTGTATTTATACTAAAACTGGCAAACTGCCTGGACCGACTTCTCATTCTAGGTGCCTATTTACTTAGTATATAATATTTTCTTTAGCCGACTTCTTCTCTTGGAGGTTAATAACCTAATACAAATTATCCTCTTGAGCCGACTTGTCTTCTAGGGTTATTAGCCAACTAATTAGGGTTTCTTCTTGCTTCCCGGAATATTCTATTCTCGTCATGTTTACATGTGGAGGTAAATACCTCCCGCAACTACCATATTATCAACACTCCCTCCTAGCTAGGGAGGTATTGAAGGTAATACACCTGGTAGCATCAACATAGTCGTCTAGACTATCTTGTGATTAGATCATGAGCACCATCATCACTATCAGTGCCGTCAACTGCATCATCTCTCGAAACCATACTCCATCTGAGTAATCAGACATGATGCTGGATAAGTCACTCATTCCAAAAAGCCATTCTTCTAATCTAGAAGAATAAATGTTCTGAACCATTTTCCGTCTCTGTCCACCGATCATCCATCTCGCTGATAATCATTTCCATCACTGCTGATAGTCTTTAAGGCGATCGAAACAATGTCTTTCAATAGAACACAACTGTGTCTATCCATAGTAATACACAACTACAATCCAGTGGTACACTGCCACACCAAGTAGCACACAGATACTTGATCAGTCACAATCAGTGGAACACATCCACTACAGTAGTATACATCTAATGTCCGGAGACATATAGTCTCCATAACAATCACATCATAAACCTGCACAAAAAACAATGTTATGATATAAACTAAATCATCTGGGCCATTCTTCCACTCACATCTGTGAGATCTGGAAGAGCATCTACCCTCAGAAGGTCAATCATCAATGATGAACTATCTGGACTATTCTTCTCAAGCAAGGAAGAATAACTGTCCCGATTTCTGAGCCTGGACCATTCACCTATCTGGGTCGTTCCTCTGGCACTAAACAAAGTGCAATCTGGAGAGAATGAGTCTTCCCTAGGGAATGCCTATCCCTGATTGCTGAACTTGGACCATTCACCTATCTGGGCCATTCCTCCGGCACTAAACAAAATGCAACCTGAAGAGAATGAATTTGCCCTAGGGAATGACTGTCCGGACCATTTCCAAAGGAAATGACTATCCTGCACCAACCTTCAAAACAGATCATTCTTCGAAACTGCTCACAACCGTGAGCTTCGAAAGAACGATTGTCCGACGAGGCGGACCATTCTTCCTGACCACTACTAAGAGTGACCGTCAAGAAGAGAGATTGTCCTAGACCATTCTCCATGTTAACCACAATGGGAAATCACTGTCTATGGTACATCAACAATCCATCGAACCATTTTCATTACGAAAATGACCGTTCGATCTGGACCATTTTCTGAATTGGAAAATGCCTGTTCGTCAGAAATCTCAAACCACTTTCCGAACTGGAAAGGAACTGCTCATCCTGGACCATTTTTCGAACTGAAAAATTACTGTCCATAAATCAATAACACATCAGTGCTCCCTCCCAACCTGGGAGTGATCTCTTCCTTTTTCAATAAGGAAGTCGTCTTCATGAGCTCCAGCTTGAGTACACAAACTCTTTCATCTTGGACAGAGGATTTACCAAAATGTCTGCTTTTCTGCTCATCTGTGGAGATATATATTGGAGAACCACTTCTCCTTTCTGGACTTCATCACGGAGAATGTAATGCTTGATCTCAATGTACTTAGGTCTTTCTGGAACACTGGTGGCTCTGATCAATATAGTATATCATTGTTGGATTCCACTTTTGTTTCCTGCTAGCTCATAACATCATGGCAAGGGTCAAACTAGAACATATCCAAGTGGTACTTTTTTTGCCATCATGAGGGTTTGTCATGGATTAGCAATCCATCATCTTAAGCTTCTGAGTATCCATTCTGATACAATATCTCTGTTATAGAAAGTTTTTCACCATGCTTCTGCTGTGCTTTGGAGGCTCTCTACCAAGTTGTGTTCTTCCATCTGCATACAAGAGTCTCTTTCTGGTATACCTCAAAACCTCGAGGTTGCTATACACTTCTTTGTTTGATTACTCTGTTGAGGAGAACAGTCCTTACATTTGTCTGATGTTAACTCCAACCCATGGATATTGCGGATGATATAATGGCTCATGTAGAGGTATGTCTGGTTTATTGGAACAAACAATCATCATAGTTTTTCTCCCTCCATCTGGGAGAACCTTTCTCAATAATTACATTCATGAGTCTTCCATACATTGTTCTTCATCTCAACTTTCATTTCCTCTGCTTGATTGCTTTTAGTGAGTTCAGATCAGGCTAGTAGTCTTGTGATCCTCGATACAATGACTGGTCATTCTGACTTTTCTTTCTCTCTAGGAATCTTCATGTTCTCCTCATGTTTCTCTTTAGCTCTTATGTCCATGGAGTTTTTTATAGATTCCATGCCCTGAAGATTCCAACTTCTTCCTTTCATCATAGGATCATGGATGTGGATGGAAAACCAGGGATAATTTAAGGTTTCTTTTCGAAGAAGACTTCTTCTAAAGTCAAACTGAACTCGTGTTTCTTTTCATGGTTGCTACCATTGATGGGACTTGTACCCAAGGGGGTTGTGCCCTCGCCACTGAGACGTTGGCCTTGGAAGGCCCATGGCGTCACCTATGATCTCCTATGACGTCATCCAATGATATGGGAGTGTGTGAGGCAGTTGTGGCATGATTGGCACGTGTGGCAGCTTCCAGAGGCCCAAGAAGGGCTAACGTTTTGCTCCAGGAGGCCACATTTTCCCTAGAAAGGGCTATCGTCACCCTAAAGGGGCATGCCATCTTCATTATTTGCTTGATTAGGGTTTTATTCTGACATTTTAATGTAAAACAATATTATTTGGTATTTTGGCCTTGTCGCCTTTTTGGTGACCTAAATTTTAATTAAGGTCATTGCTATTGTATAAATTGAGAGCTAAAACTCTCATTTTGATCATCATCTTTCACTCACACATAGTGAGGTCTGAAATTTGCGCCCTACTGTAGGGTTTTTGGCTGAAAATTGATGCACACTTGTTGAAGGAGGCTTGTTTTGGCTATTTTTGGCATTTCTCTTGGTGGAAGGTTTACAACTAGGGTATGACTATATGAATTCTTGGTTAAATGTAAGTGGAATTTCTGCAACACTTCTTTATTGAATGGTTATGATATTGTTTACTTGCTTTTTGTTACTATAATTTGTTGGATTAAACCCTAGGTGACAAGCACATGTTGGTGTCCTTGTCTCATGTCCCTACTAAGATTAAGAGTCATTTGATTTGCTGAAGTTAGATAGAGCCTTGCCATAGGAACAATCTACCTCTACTCTTCTAGCCTAGCTGTTTTGTACTTGTTATTGAGCTAAGAAGGAGGAAATCACATCAAGGCCTAGGGTTTCTACACCTTGGTGAGCCGTTTTCCCCTAGGGTTTGGTAGATGAAGCCTTGCCTTAGCAACACTTCATCTTCAAACTCTCTTGTCTTTAGCCCTACCGATTTTTGCTCAAGCTAGCCGTTTCTACCTTGCCAATAAACTAAAGAAGGAGGAGAAAGCACTAAGGCCTAGGGTTTCTACACCATAGTGAGCCTTTCTCGCCCAGGGTTTCATTGTTGAGGCCTTGCCTTAGCAACACCTCAATATCTAACCCTCTTGTCTTTAGCTTTAGCACTATCATCACGGCCCTTCAACTTTTGCAGTGATTTTTGACTCCATTTTCCCTAATAACACACTGATCTAAGACTTCCAAGTGTTGAGTACCCTTGATCACATACAACTTCTAAACATTCTTGAACAATCATTAGCTACTTCTAACCCTAGCTTAGACTAACATTTACTAACCCTATTGCTGCTATCATCTACTTGAGTTATCTTTATACATTGCAGCATTGATTTATCTTTAAAACACTTGAATGATTGGCTAAGACGTTGTTTCTAGTATTGATACTGTTACATTGATTGCCATTAGCATTTATTGTGAAGTGACATATTATAATCATTGCCATTGTACATCGTTGACTTGCTTCATTAATATTGCTTATCAATTGCTTTATATCAGAAGTCCACGATTATATGAAGTACTAACCAAGCAAGTGATCTTGCATATGCATAGTTTCTTTGTTGCTTTGTCTCGGGCAGGTACACCTTTTGGTTATTACTGATCTTTATTGGCTGATTAGCCAGGACTTTCTGATCGGTGGTGACTTGTGAGGGGGACTATTATACTTAGCCTTTCAACCCTTTGCCTTCCCAAAACTCCAGGTCACCGGGGACGTCTCCCCTGGGCCTTACCTCCCTAAACAGAAAGAGCTATCCCATTGAGGTGACAGTGGTGGGATAGTTTTAGTTACGCTAGTTTACCTTCCTTTCATCCGTCTTTTACCTTAACTACAAACTGTGCGATAACAGACTGGAACAATGACTGTCTCCCTCTGAACTGTTGAAGGGGGATAAGGTGCTGTCTCACTGTCAATCTCCATTTGAGATTCTCTGGATCTTTGAAAGGCTATCTCTTCCTCAAAGATGACATCTCTGCTCACCTCAATTTGTCTCTGACCAGGGATGTAGATCCGGTATGCCTTTGAAGATTCACTGTATCCCACAAATGTACCCTTTCTGCCTAGAGTGTCCGGTGAAGGCTTCTTCGGGAGTCATATTCTTCAAAATCTGGTGAGGACTCCTGTTTTGAATGTATACTGCTATCATGGATGCTTCTTCCCACAGAATCATAGGTAGACTTTGATCATGTATCATTGCTTTGGTTGCCATCAATGATGGTTCCGTTCTTCCTCTCTGCAACCCCATTTTATTGAGGGTTATAAAGAGTTGTTTTCTCCCTCTTGATCCCTGCCTCAATACAGAAATCATTGAAATCCCTGGAGGTGTACTCTCCTCCATTATCTGATCTTAACACTTTGATCGTCCTTATGGTCAAGTTCTCAACCTGAGCTTTGAATTCTTGAAATCTTGCAAGGACTCCATCCTTGGTCTTCAAGAAATAAATCCATGTCTTTCGAGAGTGATCGTCCTTCTGGTCAAGTTCTCAACCTGAGCTTTGAATTCTTGAAATCTTGCAAGGACTACATCCTTGGTCTTCAAGAAATAAATCCATGTCTTTCGAGAGTGATCATCTATGAAGAGTACATAGTACAAATATCCGCTCAAGGAGGCAATAGTCATTGGTCCACACACATTTGAATGTATCAAGTCCAAGATCCCCTTGGATCTGCTGTCACCTTAGTCACCTGGTTCGTGTTCGTGTTCGAATTCGACGAGCTTGAAGTTTGACAAAAAATCGATAGTCAAAATTTTGGGGATAAAATCAGGCATTAAGTTCGACAAACTACAGAATTTGAAAAATAAAAAATATATATAATAAAATTCAATACTCATTATAACACATATGATAAAAATCTAAAAACATGTTAATGAAAGTTATAAAACATAACATTAAAAAGTTTTACAAAAGTGAGCATGCAAAAAGAAAACTAGAACATGAATACAAGTTTCAGTGTTGATGTTCCTGTGGCCTACTTATTACATCAATAAGCTCTATATCATCAAGAGCACTAGGGGCAGTAAAACCACTAGAAGCATGATCACCACTAAGTTCAAAACTAGCTCTATCACTCTCTCTCAATGCCAAGATCAAGAACTGAGAGAAGCTACAAAGGCACTAATGTTGGAAAATATTTGAATTTTTCGAGTGTTATGAATGGCCAAAACAAATATAAAAGTCAATGAAAACTTACTTGACCAATAATCTGAAGTGTTTTATTCCTCTTGTTGGAATGTATATATATATTGTATTTTTATATTTTTCTCTCATTTTGTATTCTTTATTTATAAAAAATAAATTAAAAATAATATACCTTTTAGAATTTAATATAATATTTTACAATTCAATATTACAGATATATAATGTTCTTACCTGATACTAAATGCATGAGCATTAAAATATGAAAAGATAATATATATATATATATATATATATATATATATATATAAACTTAATTTAAATTAAGATAATTTAAAACTTTAATTTCCTAGTTATGTTGTCGCTTTTCAACTAAATTCAGCATTAAATTCAGCTTGAAGTTCGACGAATTCGACATTAAATTCAGCATTAAATTCGGCTTGAAGTTCAACGAATTTCATCGAACAAATTCGAGATTGGATAAAAATTGACGAATTTCGAATTTTATGCTTGAAAATCTCCAAACCCAGTGACTAAGGCTGTCACTGCTCAAGAAGGACCCCTTGACATTCTTGCCAACAACACAACCTTTGCAAACACCATTACACTGAACCTGTATCTCTGGAAGGCCTGTTACCATCTTCCCTATAGCTGGAAGGGCTCTATAATGAATGTGAGCAAGTCTCCTATGCCATAGCTCACTCAGGATGATAGTATCATGTAACATGGCCTGGATTGGTCGGACAGTTAATCTGTATAAGCTGTTTTCTCGAAGACCAATTACTCAGGCAAAATTCATATGTGAGTCCTTGTGCCATGCAATAACTTTTCCTTCAGAAAAGGTAACCTTGTAGCCTTTATCCTCTAAGGCAGAAATGGAGACAAGGTTCCTTTTCATCCCAGGTACATATAGTACCTCACTCAACTGAAGAGGTATGTCAGAATCTAGTTGGAAAGTAGAAGTTTCGACCCCTTTTACATTATATCTGGCATTGTCTCCAAGTACAACATGTAGACTGGTATTTTTCTCAATAAGATCTGTCAGATGATCTCTATATTCGGTCATGTGCCTGGAGGCACCACTGTCAATTAACCAAATATCATTATCAGTAGGAACCGTAACCGAAGGTTGAGAGTGCTGATATGAATAAGAAGGCTTCATCTCTGATGTCTTCATTTCTCTGATGTGGCTCTAGATCAACATCAGCAGTGGAGGCAAGTTGTCTTTCTTTCTCTTCATTGGTAGTTGTCTCTGGTAAATCCTTTTGTATCACACACACTTAATAGGTCATCCTCTTCAAGGGTGATTTGAAGTCTTGACTTTCAGGAACTGAAGTTGCTTGATCCATCAAGCCTATCTTCCACCATGGTTCTGTTTCTCATGGTTTGCAGATTCTTCCACAAACCCTTAGCAATTAGGCTAGGAAACCTAACGACTAGGCTAGACTAGCAATCTTAGGTTTCATTGGGCTTTTGACTGCCGACAATAAGCCTTGAGAGTCAGATGAATGCTGGTGAGCTGAAAAACTTCTTCATTGAGTTGTAGAAACCCTAAAACTGAAATTTCTGCAGAAAATTGTGAAACCCTAGAAATCCTAGGGCCAAAAATCCAAAATTCTTGGAAATGCAATCCAAAAGTTGTTGGAGGTGCGTTGAAGGAGGCCATACACTCCTATGCAATTTTTAGCCCCAACGTTTAAGTGGAAGGTGTTGAAACAACCAAATAAGCGAGGGTCGTACCTTTTCTGGAAACTCTAGGAGGGCCGTACGGTTCTGCAAAAGAGAGAGGACGGCTCGTTTGAAGCTTGTGCAATGGCTTCTTCAAGACCTATGCTTTGATACCATGTTGAATTTTCACTATGCTAGGCTCAAGCATGAGGTTTATTTCATTTAGCATGTACTTGAACTATAAACAAATGCAGCTACACCATACACAAGCGCTACAATAACCAAGATCACAAGAAGAATTACCATGCACAAGAACATAAGAAATATATATATTTTTATATATATTGTGTTGATATTAGAAAAAACACGCAAAAAGACAAATTAGCTGCATAATGTATGAAAACATGCATATTTGTACATTGTAACATTAAAATGGCATCTATAGTAGTAAGTAGTAGTACATCAATGATTAATCATTCGAGCATAAACCATCTAGAATCTAGCAATTACAAACTTACAAACCAACATACAAATTTTTAAGCCATATAATAGAAAGTAGACCATTAACTTATGGAATCAAATCAGTCATCTAGCAACTGCCAAAAATAACATGAGTCATGACCAAATAGTTATGATTACAAAATAGGCCATCTACACTGAATTATGAAGATCGAAAGGTCCAAAACAATAAAGTTTAAAATGTGCTAGACTCTAGAGTCTAGTTGCTAAATGCTATGAATCTATCATCTATAGACTGACATGTACATTGTAAAGTAATAAAAAAGAGAAACATCAAACAACTATCCTATCCTCCTTCCACCAACATGATTTCCGCATGTGCCTCCATGTGGTGGTAGTGGAGGAACTTGAGAAGGATGCAACTGTGCAAAATGTATAGATGAAGATGAAGCCCCAGCTACTGGAGTCTTGAACAGGGGGACCAAGGATTGGGTAGTAGTTGGGGGTGGCATCTCAGCATGATGATGATCATCAAAATGAGCATTCTCCAATTGCTCTAAAAGCATTGCACCATCCTCCAAATTATCCTCCTCTGGATGGTTGTCCCAACGCTTCAAGTTTTTATCCTCCTTTGCCTCCTCACAGTAATGGGACAACAATCACAAGTTGTAATGAACATAAACCAAGTTCTCTTCCTGTCCTACATTCAACCTGTTTCTTTTGACGTTGTGGATGAAACTGTAGGTGCTCCAACACCTCTTTGCAGAAGAAGTGATCACCACCTGTGAAAGCACCCGTGTTGCCAAACGTTGGAGATGTGGGGTGCCACCGCCATAAATGTTCCACCATGCAAGAGAACTCAAATTCCCTTGATCTCTTACTTCGAGTATATGATCACCATCATATTCACCCAAAAGTTCCGCTTCTAAGCATGGTTATGAGATTTTTTAAGGCAGGGAGCATTTTTGGGAGTGTTTTTAAGGTAGGGAGTATTTTTAAGGCATGGAGCGTTTTAGGGCAGGGAGCGTTTTTTTTCCTAGGGAGCGTGCTCCCAAAAAATGATCCCAGAAGGGAGCGTTCAGGGAGCGCTCTTGAGAGCGTGCTCCCTAAACGCTTCCTTTGGGAGCGTGCTTTGGGAGTGAGAGCGAGGGGGGGGGGTGGCTCTCCCCCACAACATATGTCCCAAAGGCACCTTGGCCAAGCATGTATTGGCTCAATTGTTGCTGTATCTTGTCACACTCCTCCTCGTGCGGGACCAATTTGTCTAATGCTTTCATATAACCTGCAACAATTATAATTTATTATAAATATTAAATAGAAATGAATTATGAATATAATCCATAAGTAGAAAATTGAAATGAACATAAACCATAAGTATAAATTATTATAAAGAAGTTATTTGAAAAAATTTCTACTTGCTTGAACCTCTGGATCTTAGTGTGGTTTTTTCTTGGTCCCACCACCAGGTGCTGGTGTTGAAAGCCATGATACATGATAGTATTTCGGTGTTAGCACATATGCTAAGGCATGTAGTGGAATATTTAGCATTTCCCACCGTTTTTCCACTTCTACACGAATAAGGTTATACATGTTGGCATCTCTAGGCTCAACTGTTGTTTTTCTTCATATGAGATATAATCGATATATATTTCAATGATGAGTGTTCCATATATAGAGAACATATGGTGACCATCCATGAAAGGATGTGTCCCTTGAATAATCAATAACTATTTATTATTATCATTTACTTATTATATATGATATTTAATAATCAATAATTATATTATTAATTATTATTCTAAGAGAATGTCTTCCCAATGTTGTCCAAACATCAACACTCCCTCTCAACGAGGGAGACATTCTGCATCATGCCAATCTTGGCTTTGAAGTATACAAACTTCACCTTAGACTCATGACACTTGTTTGTCAGTCTTGGGAGACGTCTCTCTCCCACCTGAATCGAGGAGAAACTCCTTTTGTGGCTCTTCCTCTGAGCCAATTAACTCTCTCTAAGATCAAGCTCACGTTTGTTAGAATATAATGGATGTGCTCGTTTTACCATTGACAATATCGCTATTGTCACCCAACCATAGGTCGAAGCCACCCTCCGAGCACCTTAACCTTGATAGAGAATCACTTCGGAAGCAAACCCTAGGGTAGATAGCCAAACAAAGGGTAGCGCACCTTTCCCCAAGGATAGGGCACCAACAAGAGCTGATTAGATAGTCCAAATCCTAACCAAGAGATAGTCCAAGCCAAACGCGATTTGCTAGCTGCAGTAGCTGTAATGGTAGCTCTCCTCCAAACCTGCGTACAAAACTGGCCGCTCTGCAATTCTGAGACTGCTTGCCAGAATGAAGACTAGCCTCCTGTATTTATAGTAATTCTGGCTAACTGACTGAGCCGACTTCTCATTCTGGGTATCTGTTTATTTAGTATATATTATTTCTTCTGGCTGACTTCTTCTCTTGAAGGCTAATAACCTAATACAAGTTATCTTCTTGAGTCGACATGTCTTCTAGGGTTATTAGCCAACTCATTAGGGTTTCTTCTTGCTTCTCGGAGTATTCTATTCTTGTTAGGTTTACACGCAGAGGTAAATACCTCCTGCAACTACCATAATATCAACACTCCCTCCTAGCTAGGGAGGTATTACAGGTAATGGTCTTGAGCACAAACATACCGTTCACCCGGTAGCATCAACATAGTTGTATAGACTATCTCATGACTAGATCATGAGCACCATCATCACCATCAGTGTCATCAGCTGCATCATCTCTCGGAACCATACTCTATCTGAGTAATCAGACATGATGCTCACTCCACAGAGTGACACAAGAACCATTTTCTGTCTGGGAAAACTCTGTTCATTGATCATCCATCTAGCTGATAATCATTTTCAACACTGCTGATAGTCTTCAAGTCAATTGGAACAATATCATTCAATAGAACACAACTGTGTTTATCCATAGTAGTACACAACTAAAATTTAGTGGTATACTACCACACCAAGTAGCACACAGGTACTTGATCAAACAGTGGAACACATCCACCACCGTAGTATACTGTCTAGAGACATACAATCTTCATAACAATCATCTGATATCAACCTGCACAGAAACAATGTTATGATATAAACTGAATCATCTGGGCCATTCTTCCACTCACATCTGTGAGATCTCAGAAGAGTATCTGCCCTAAAAAAGGTAAGACATCAATGATGAGCTATTTGGACTATTCTTCTCAAGCAAGGAAGAATAACTGTCTTGATTTTCTAAGCCTGGACCATTCCCCACCTTGGGCCATTCCTCCGACACTAAACAAAGTGTAACCTGGAGAGAATGAGTTTGCCCTAAGGAATGTCTGTCCCTGATTACTGAAATTGGACCATTCCCCACCTTTGGCCATTCTTCCGTCACTAAACAAAGCTCAACCTGGAGAGAATGAATCCGACCAAAGGAATGACTGTCCGGACCATTTTGCATGTTAACCACAAGAGGAAATGAGTATCCTGCACCAACCTCCAAAATGGACCATTCCTCATGTTAACCACAATGAGAAATTGCTGTCTGACGAGGTGGGCCAGTCTTCTTGAGTAACCCTCAAGAAGAGAGACTGCCCTAGACCACTTCCCATGTTAACCACAATGGGAAGTCGCTGTCTATGGTACATCAACAATTTGGACCATTTTCCGAACTGGAAAATGTTTGTCCGTCAGAAATCTCAATCCACTTTCCGAACTGGAAAGTATCTGCTCATCCTGGACCATTTTTTGAACTGAAAAATGATTGTCCATCAATCAATAATACATCAGTGCTCCCTCCCAACCTGGGAGTCATCTCTTCCCTTTTCAATAAGGGAGTTGTCTCCACGAGCTCCAGCTTGAGTACACAAACTCTTTCATCTTGGACAAAAGATTTACCAAAATGTCTGCTTATCTACTCATCTGTGGAGATATGTATTGGAGAACCACTTTCTCCTTTCTGGACTTCGTCACGGATAATGTAATGCTTGATTTCAAATGTGCTTCGGTCTGGAACACTGGTTTTCTCTGAAGGGTTCATGTAGCTTTGATCAATAAAGTATATCATTGTTGGAAAACTAGAACATATCCATGTGGCACTTCTTTTGTCATCATGAGATCTGATCTTCTGAGTAATCATCTTGATACAATATCTCTGTTATAGAAAATCTTCACGATGCTTCTGCTGTGTACTAGAGGTTTTCCACCAAGTTATCTTCTTCTATCTGCATACAAGGGTCTCTTTCTGGTATGCTTCAAAGTCTTGAGGTTGCTCTTCATACGCTCTTTGTTTAATTGCTTTGGAGAACAGTCTTTGCATTCATCTGATGTAGAAATCCAACCCATGGATATTGCGGATGATATAAAGACTCATGTAGAGGTATGTTTGATTTATTGGAATAAGTAATCATCATAGTCTTCTCCCTCCATCTGGGAGAACCTCTAGTTTTGGATCTTGCAATGCTTGCATATATATACATTGTTCTTCATCGCAACTTTCAGTTCCTTTGCTTGATTGCTTTTATTGAGTTCATATCAGGTTGGTGATCTTGTGATTCTTAATATAGTGACTGGTTGTTCTGGCTTCTCTTTCTTTCTTGGAATCTTCATGGTCTTCCTGATGTTTTTCTTTAGCTCTTGGGTCCATGGAGTTTCTTATGGATTCCATGCCCTAAAGATTTCACTTCTTCCTTTCATTATAGAATCATGGATGTGGATGGACAACTAGGGAAACTTTAAGGCTTCTCTTTGAAGAAGACTTCTTCTGAGGTTGAACTGAACACGTACTGTCTTTCATGGCTGCTACCATGGATATATACTTCATCATCTTCAATGGATCATAGGATTAGCTCCCTCCTAATCCTTGCTTCATGTATGAGTGCATATAATCGGCTCCCTCCGTCTAACATAGTCCACGCTTCCGTCTGCATCCTTATTGTCTTCTGCAATATATAATCGGCTCCCTTCGTTTAACAGAGTCCACACTTCCATCTTATTGTCTTCTGCAAAACGTCATAAGTCTTTCTCCAATTTCCTCTTGATTGCTGACTTCTTTCTGTCTTTGCTTCTTCTATGTCTCTTCATGATTGATTCTGATTTTGGCTTATCTTGTAATAGCTTCCACATGATTTGTTTGATGTATTTCATCCTTTCATGTGTATTATCTAGCTTGTATAATGATAACAATCCTTATCTTGTTGTTCTTCCTGTTATCGCGCAGTTTGTAGTTTAGGTCACAGGCTACAGGATAGCGGACAAACTGGCGTAACAGGAACCTTCCCCACCCAATGTCACCTCGATGGGGAGGTTCTTTTTGTTTAGGGAGGTTAGCCTAGGGGAGACGTCCCTGGTAACCTGGGGTTTGAAGAGGCAAAGAATATAAGGTCAAGAAGTAAGGTTTTTCCTCCTCTCAGGTTACCACCGGTATCAGATAATCCGGCTAATCAGCCAACAAAGAAGTGAAGTCCCTGTTGAGAACACCTGCCCGGAACAAGACAATAACAACACAATATGTATACTTGCAGGTTATAATTCAAAGGGTTAGTACTTCTTAATTATCTGATTTCATTTAATAAGCAATATAATAGACAAAATGAGGTCAACGTTTTGCTAAATAGCCTATAGAAGATCACCAATTCATCAATGTCTATAATAATGACCAAGCCAACAGTATTTTCACTCAACAATAGCTCAATAAATGCTTGACGTCATCATTAATTGCTTTAATTCCTTGTTAGAAGGATTGCTGCATCAAGTATGACGTCAACCCTAGTTAGTGGCGTTAGGGTTAGTTAGGGTTTCAAAAATGAAAGTTTTAAAAGATGATTTTAAACACTACAAAATCAACGTTGTAAGTCTAACCAGTGCCTTAGGGTAAAATGGAGTCAAAAAGCAAGGGCAAAAGATCTCAGGAGGATTTAAAATTTAGAGACTAGAAGGTAAGGTTCTATGGTGCTGCAACGACAGGGCCCTAGAATCAAAACCCTAAGGGAAGGAGGCTCATTCCGGTGTTGCTTAAGCAAGACCTCATGCTCCTTCCTCTTTCCCTAAACACACTTGGCAAAACGGCTAGCTTCAAGGTACATATTTAAGGGAGAAAAGTGTTGTAGGGGCAAGGCTTTTCAAACCCTAGAAGGTTAAAACCCTAGGTGTAGATTTAACTAGGCCTAGGACATCTCCTCTTTTCAACCTATACTTTAATGCTAACTCAGAAAAAGGGAGATAAGTGTAGCAACGACTAGGCTATATCTTCCTTTATCAATGGCTAAAACTATTTCTCAAACATGGGCACATATAGCAATGACCTACTAGTGTGCTTGCTACCTAGGGTTTCAAGATTCAACAATATAATAGCAATGTAATAGCAAATGTAAGAAATTAAGCTACAACCATTCATTTAAGAAGTTTTGCATGAAAAATTCACTTACATATCATGAAGAATGCATAATCAAACCCTAGTTGTAAACCTTCCATGAAAGAAACACCATAAATGCCAAGAGAAATCCTCCAAGAAGAGTTGCGCCTCACTTCCAACACCAAAAATACCAAGTAAAAGGCTAAAAGATAGTTTCTCACAAGAGAGTGAGTTGTGTTATGTTCAAAATGAGGAAAACGTCCTCTATTTATACCAATCCATGACCTTTCAATTAAAAAATAGGTCATCAAAACAACCGACAAGGATGACTACAAAATTTACACTATTTTTACATTAAATGCTAGAAAAAAAAAACATAATATGAGCAAAAGGTGGGACGTCAAGCCCTTCTGAGGGAGACGTTGGCCCTTTTTGGGCATATCCAGCATCCAGAGGCTAGACGTTGGCCGGTCTAGGGCTCATCCAATTTGCCACACGTGCCAAATAGCTCCATCACACTGCCACACGCTCAGGATAACGTCCTGCTCTGCCTGGTGACGTCCTGTCCATCAAAGGGCAAATGTTCCATTTGAAATGGGTGACCGCCCCTAGGCCGGGCTTTGCCAAAGTGTCCTGGGTGGAACGTCATTTTTTCCTGTGCAAAGGATCATCACAACGTTGTCCTGTCTCTGCCATCCCAGCAACCATCTGATGGGCTCTTCAGCCCCATGGAGGTCCGAGCTAATCATATCCCCATGTGTACCGGTCCACTGGTACCTGTCCCCCGGGTATGGTCCTGCACATGAAAAACTTCGCCCTCCATGGGCTCATCAGTCCTTGGGATCATAGCAATGTCAATCATATCTCATCATTAAATTTATCAAATACATGCATAAAACCCCTAGCATATCCTCTAATAGCTCAAAGACATTACACTGATCTACTATA
>ML778531.1:1659914-1673343 GCA_009831015.1 Picea engelmannii
GGGCTCATCAGTCCTTGGGATCATAGCAATGTCAATCATATCTCATCATTAAATTTATCAAATACATGCATAAAACCCCTAGCATATCCTCTAATAGCTCAAAGACATTACACTGATCTACTATACAAAGTTGAAAAGATAGATAGAACAACCTATTGGGCTGGTATCCCTAAGAAGAGGAAAGTTTCCACAGAAGATTATTCAAACCATGTTGATGAAGTGATATGGTTCAAGGATGTCCAGTCATAGTGCAGACCAGGGGTAGGTATTGTCCGTGGGTGCCTTTGTAGGAGGTGAGCTGTACCCGTCATGGATGCACTTTTTCCAAGCCCCTTTATTTCCTTTATTCCTTTTTTATTGCTTTTATTTATTTTTACTTCAAGGTCTGACCAGAGGACACTGCCTTGGCGTGGTGACCAGAGCTGACAGTGTTACCCACTGGTATTTTCGCAGAAATGATAAGACTGGCTCGTGATGAGACCCCCTTTCCCTTGGCCATGCCACCAAAGGTCATTGCCCTGGCGTGGTGACTAGATAATGGCAATGTCATACTGCTAGATACCTATGAACATAATGGGCCGACTCGTGATGAGACCTCCCATCCTCTTGGTTAGGTCTTGTTTTATTATTTTTCTTTGGGTCCCTTTTGTTTCTTGTCGAGAGGCTTTTTATTGCCTTCTCGGGGATCCCTGGGCGAAGCATCTCTAGGTTTTATTTCCTATGGCTTTTATCTTTTACCAGCTGCTTTTACCCCCTGGGCCTTTAGCCCCTTCTTCCCACAGGACGAAGTGTAACCCCTCAAAGGTCATCCTAATGCCCGGACCAGGGGAATGGGATGGATGTATGGGAGATAAGATGTAAAGTGATAGTATGGTGGGAGCGGACGATGGCTCTTCAAATCCCCCTTGGTGACTAACCAAAACCCATGGATACAAACTTGCTAGGGCACCTCGTTAATCCCCCCAACAATGGTCAAGTGGGTTAGTGTAAGATCCAAGCAGTGGTCAGAAATGAAGGAACCTGATGCATATATAAGAAAGTTATAATGATCAAACATGACACATTCCATGATACCTAGACTAATTACCTCATGGAGCAAGAGTCTTCTCTGATGCAAGCCGAAGCCGACGGTGATGGATGTTGCTGCTGCTGATAGGACAAATTTGGCAAAGAAGAAGAAGGATGGGCCCTCCAGGGCCATGCTCAGGTCAATCTTGCTTTCGGTACTCCATGTCTAGGACCCGTGGGCCTCGAGACATGATCTCCTAGTTATCCCTAGATATCGGGGATAACACTTCCATAAGTATAGTTCTTCTTGGAACATATTATCTTCTAAGAGATAGATATACAAGATATGCAAACAAGATATGTACAAGAACTAAGAAGAGTATTGTTACCTTCAGAAGAAGAAGTTTCTTTCATCCTGCTTAGTCTTCTTTGTAGGTTCCTTTTCTTCGGCAACAGATGCTTCGTGTTTCTCCTTCCTTTTCTTTAGCTCGGGACAATGATTCTTGTAGTGACCATACTTTCGACAGTTGAAGCATTGTATTTTTGAAATGTCTTTCTCTTGATTTGGCTTCCTCCTTGAGCCAAACTTCCTTTTGTTCCTGAAATTCTTGAATCTTGCTGTGAAGCCCTGATCATCGTACTCCCTTTGGGGTTTCTCTTTTGCACTGATCCTGGATTCTTCTTGAGTACAACAAGTCCAAAGTTCTTCAAATGTAGGATACTCCTTTCTTGTGTTCATGCTTGCGGCAAATGCATCCCACGTCTTGGGAAGACCATTGAGTACTATGTTTACCAATTCCTTCTCTGAAATGATCTCTTCAATGGCTTATAGTTGATCTCTTAACTGGGAGATCCTTACAAAGTATGATGTTATGCTATCATCATCATTCATCATTATGTCACAGAGCTCATTCTTTAGACTCATTATTTGTCCAATGTTTCTGACTGAGAAGAGGTTTGTTAGGGCATCGTACATCTTCTTCGATGAGTCAAGATGGGAGATGTAGGGTATCAAGTGGTCTTTTATAGAGTCCACTATGATACTCATGGCATTGATGTCACCGTCTTTGAACTTCTCCATAACTACAACGTTCTGCGATTCCTTCTCTTTTCCTTCTTCAAACTTTGGTTCCACGATCTTTCCTTTCATGATATCCAACACTTTATTCTTGGCAAGGATGAGGTCAATCCTTGTCTTCCACGCTCTGAAGTTAGTTAGAAGCTCCATCTAACTTGTTTTTTGACTTCATAGAGTAGGTCATGGCTACTTTGACTTGGTCAACCCTAGATTTGACCAAAAACTCAAACTTGACGTCTTGGCTTGTTGAGAGTACCAGGAGATGCGCTAGGCTAGGGCGCATTGATCTATTCGGAAATTAGGTCAATCCCTTCACTTAAGGTGCCTCAACGAGAGGATTAAGTTTTCTGCAACTACACCTGCTAGTAACCCTAGCGACAGTGCTATGGTGACTGCTCCTGCTAGAAACCCTAGCGGCAGTTCTTCAACGAGCTTAATATCCTTACGACTATGTTTCTTTCCAGCAGTTAGATTGAATGAAGGAGGAGTAGGCCCATAACCTGTTAGAATATAATGGATGTGCTCGTTTTACCATTGACAATATCGCTATTGTCACCCAACCATAGGCCAAAACTACCCTCCAAGCACCTTAACCTTGACAGAGAATCAATCTGGAAGCAAACCCTAGGCTAGATAGCCAAACAAAGGGTAGCACTCCTTTCCCCAAGGATAACGCACCAACAAGAGTTGATCAGATAGTCCAAACCCTAACCAAGAGATAGTCCAAGCCAAACGTGATTTGCTAGCTGCAGCAGCTACAATGGCAACTCTCCTCCAAACCTGCGCACAAAATTGGGCACTGCAGTGCGCACAAGTGCTGCTATGCAATTCTGAGACTGCCTGCCAAAATGAAGACTGGCCTCCTGTATTTATAGTAATTCTAGCTAACTGCCTGGGCCAACTTCTCATTCTGGGTATCTGTCAGTTCAGTATATATTATTTTTTTTGGCCGACTTCTTCTCTTGAAGGCTAATAACCTAATACAAGTTATCTTCTTGAGTCGAAATGTCTTCTAGGGTTATTAGCCAACTCATTAGGGTTTCTTCTTGCTTCCCGTAGTATTCTATTCTCGTCGGGTTTACACGTGGAGGTAAATACCTCCCGCAACTACCATAATATCAACAACTTTGGGTCCACATGTAATAGCATATAGCATCTTGAGTCTTTATCATTCCTTGTAAAATCACCATGACTAGGACAAAGACCACACTAGGATCTTTCACCACAGGTACACACCTGTGAGTGAATGTTAGCCTGATGCTAACTAACATGTGGAAAACACTTCAAGCACCTCGAGTCCATATTATTCCTTGTCATGATCAAGGAAGGACTATGTATGGGCCCATTTACCACAAGTGCACCTTTATGATAAATGTATCCTATCTTCCTTGGTCTGCAGCGCAATCTAGGAGAAGGTCTGCCCGATGCTGAAACATCAACACTCCCTCTTAGCTAGGGAGGTATCTTTCCATAGTAGTACACAACTACTATCCAGAGACATACAGTCTCCACCAGTGGTACACAACCACCATAGTAGTAAAAGGTTTGTCGCACATGGCACTCCCATGTGGACTTCTAGAGTATATTCCCTCTAGGAACACTTAGGGTCAACTCCCCATAGTGTGTGACATCAAGGTCAACTCCCTTGACATGTCCTCATGTTCTTTCCACAAGGGATGTGTCCTCATGTGCTCTCCACAAGGGACGTTGGGATATAAGCCCAAACACACTTATCCCTTCTCGGATAAGTGTCTTCACAGATCAACTCAACTCAATTCACAAAGGAGTACGATCTGGAGAATGTCTGTCACAAATGACACTCCCATGTGGACTTCTAGAGGCTACTCCCTCTAGAAACACTAGGGTCAACTCCCCATAGTGTGTGACGTCAAGGTCAACTCCCTTGACATGTCCTCATGTTCTCTCCACATGGGACATGGCCTCATGTGCTCTCCACAAGGGACGTTGGGACATAAGCCCAAACACACTTATCCGTTCTCAGATAAGTGTCTCACTTATCCCTTCTCGGATAAGTGTCATCACAAATCAAATCAACTCAGTCACAGAGGAGTACGATCTGGAGAATGTCTCAGGAAGCTGCAAACATTGACGCTCCCTCTCAGCAAGGGAGGCATTCTTTGCCACGCCAAGTCTGTCATGGAAGTACTTGAACTTCGTCCTGGTTTCGTAAGAACATCAACAACTTGCTCATCGGTAGGAAGGTACTGCACCAATACTTCCTTTCTCTGCACCATGTCTTGGATATAATGGTGCTTGATCTCAATGTGGTTCGATTTGTCATGAAACACTGGATTCTTTTGAGATATTCACACAACTTTGGTTACCATAATGAATAAGGGTGGAATCCATCACATGTTCAGATAAATATGTAAGGAGCTTGCGAATCCACACTGCTTCACACACTGACATACTTAATGCAATGTACTCTGCTTCTGCTGTGCTCAAAGCCACATAAGTCTGTTTCCTGTTACACCAAGAAACCATGGAAGATCCCAAAGTGAAGCAACACCCAAAGGTTCTCTTTCTATCCTCTACGCTCCCTGCCTAATCAAAGTCAATATATTCCTTCCATATCATATCAATACTGGAATTATATCTCAGACCATGTCCAACTATGCCTCGCAGGTATCTCAACACATGATTTGCAACAATCCAATGTGTCTATCTCGACTGACTAATAAACTGGATAAGTGCACTCACTGCAGAGCAAATATTTGGTCTAGTGTTAACTAGATACATCAATGATCCAATCGACTATCTGTATAGGGTCAGATCAATCTCGTCGGAATCGGAAGAAGACACACTAAGTTTCTTCAAATTCATCACCATTGGTGTAATCATGGGCTTACAGTTCAACATCCCAAACTTCTTCAATATCTCAATTGTGTACTTCCCTTGACTCAGGAAGATCTCATCAGTTCTCTGCCACACCTCTAGTCCCAAGAAGTAGTGCATCATACCAAGGTCCTTCATCTCAAAATCAAAGGCCAATGCATACTTTCATTCAACAATAAGGCTCTTTGTACCAGTGAGGAATAAATCATCAACGTAGAGGACCAAAATCAGAGACTCACCATTAACAGTCCTGTAATATAGGCTTGGATCGACAACACTTTTACTGAAGCCAAAAATCATCAGGTGTCCATCAGTCCTCGCATACCAAGCTCGAGGTGGCTGCTTGAGTCCATACAAGGCCTTCTTCAACCTGCACACATGAGACTCCTTCTCATGTATCACGAAACCATCTGGTTGCTCGATGTATACTTCTTCCTCAATCTCTCCATTGAGAAAGGTTGTCTTTACATCCATCTAATGTACTCTTCAACCCATGGATGCTGCAGGGGAAATAATAATCTGGATAGAAGTGTATCGAGCAACATGAGCAAATGTCTCCTCATAATCTATTCCCTCCACCTAAGAGAATCCTCTAGCAACAAATCTCATTTTGTGCCTCTCGATGCTCCTGCCAACTGTGTGTTTGATCTTGTATATCCATTTGGAAGTCACTACAGACTTCCCCTCGAGTCTCGAAACAATATCCCACACATCATTCTTCATGATGGATTGATACTCCTCCATCATGACATCTCTCCATACTGGATGACTAGTTGCTTCCTCATAACAGGAAGGCTCAGAATCAATGATGTGGCTCATAACTGCAAAATAGCATGAATATATTTGAACTCTCTTGCCTTCTCGGAAGGTACCACGAGGAGTTGCATGTCCTTCTGCCTCCTGCAGAGTCTGACAAGCCCATGTAGGTCTCTTCCGACCTAATGCAATATCTCTGGGAACATCAACTAGAGCTACAGGATCAACATGATCAATTTGATCAATAGGCTCAACTGTCTCCCTTTGAACTGCTGGAGCGTGAGGGGGAGAAGGCGCCATCTCTTCCTATCTCTCATTATCAATCTCCATGTGAGATCCTCTAGATCTCATGAAGTATACCTCCTCCTCAAGGGTAACATCTCTGCTCACCTCAATCTATCTTTGACCAGGGATGTAGATATGGTATGCGTTCAAAGACTCATTGTACTCCACAAATGTACGTTTTCTTCCTGAAGAGTCTATCTTGGTCCTTTTCTCCTTGGCTAAATGAATGTATATTGGACACCCAAATATCATGAAGTGTCCAACCTTAGGATTCACTCCGGTGAAGGCCTCCTTGGGCATTATGTTCCTCAAAGTCTTATGAGGACTTCTATTCTGAACATACACTGTAGTCATGGATGCCTTTTCCCACATAAACATAGGTAAATGCTGATTGTTGCCGTCCTTATACACACTTGCAAACATGAGCTAAGTCCTACTCACTTAGTGTGTCCTTGGAGGCACAATGCCTAGGTTCAAAGCCCACTGTCACCTCGACTTGAACCTCTTCCGTCTAGGCTTACTCCTAGGGAAGCCAAGGGGGGTAGACACTAGTTACTATGTGAGATTAGAGATTAATTCTAGGAGTTGGTTTCAATTGGTTAAAAGGTTAGGGGGAAAGATCTAGCTTATATGCAAAGGAAGCAATGCAATGTGCAATAAAGCAAGCCTTTTCCTAAGACAACTAAAGATTAGTGCCTAAGGTTGGGCAAGGGGTCAACTAGAGTTTGAGGGAGATAGATTTTACAATGATTACACAAGATTACAAAGATTACAAAAGAATAAGACTAGAAACAATACTACAAGATTAGATGCAAATATATAACAAAAGAATGTCTAAGAGTTACAATTAAACACAAGATACATGAGAGATACAATTACTAACTAAGTTGCTTGATTTGTGCAGGAAATGAGTGTTGATGAATGCACCTATAAGAGACATCCTCCAGCTTACAAACCTGTGAGATGTGGAATATAACAACTATGTCAAGCCTTACTCTCAGCTTACAAACCTGAGAGAAAGCCCCTAAGAAGGGTTCGTGGTTCCAGCCTGGGACAGAGCTAGGAACGTAGAGATGGCCTCCTCCATGACGTGAGAGAAAAGAACTCTAGATGATTATCTGGATGAAAAGCGATCTGTTGAGTTAGGACGTGCCTGTGGCTGAGCACAAGGTGAACGTGGGAAATCCCAAAAGTGTTGGGCACATCATCATGTGAACAGAAATAAAGATGATGTGATGGCCTCCTTTGAGCAGCAGAGTTGACTTGAAGATTCCAGATGATTCTCCTGTTGGTGGCAGTGGGAAAGCAGATCTGTAGAGTGGACGTGCCTATGGACGAGCACAGGTGAACGTGTGAGGACCTGGTTCATCTGTGTAATGTAGTGAATCAGAGTCATGGCATCCCTATGGATGTGCCCATGGTGGATGAACACTAGTTGGTGTATCAGATCCTTTGCTATATATTGTTCAAGAGTCAGACCTACCTGTAACCCTAGTTATTATGTAAAGGGTATAGGTCGGCCCCACCTTAATGGGTTTAATAATAAATGTAAAAGATAATTAATATTGATAATAATAATAATAATAATAATAATAATAATAATAATAAAAATAAAATATATAGCTACTTAGAGAGGTCGGCCCTGTTGAGCCAATAGACGCCTTTGTTGAGTGGTCAAGTCTAATATAAGTAAGAGATGATTCTCCATTGTAGAATCATATCTTCCTTGTGATTTTGAAAATTTCAGCAAACACTTCTACTTGGAAAAGTGGCGCACCTCTCTTGGGCACTAGGGTTTCTAGGGCTCAAGCACCCTCATGTGTGCTAAGTCATTCTTGGTGGTGAAAGGTCTTTCTCTTGAAGAATATAGCAAAGGATTTGGCTAGGTTTTTCTCCCTTGTTTGAGAAACGTTTCCCAGGATATATCTTGTGTTCTTGTGCATGGTGTTTCTTCTTGTGATCTTGGTTGTTGCAACATTCTTGTTTATGGTTAAGACATGATGAAATTAAATGAACTACATGCTTAACCTAACTTATGAAAAATCAACATGGTATCAGAGCATAGGTATTGAAAGAACCCATTGCACAAGTTTCTTTCACAAGAAAAAGGAAAAACGTCACTATTGTCGTACAAAAAAATTAGGGCTTTTTATTGAAGAAGCTTTTCATCCTCAAAACCATCTAGAAAAGTGTGCCCTAACCCAAGGAACTCTTTGGCACCTTCAGAGCACCTTTTCAGTGGGTAGATCTCCTAGAAAGTGAAACCCTAGTTTTCACCAGTACCAGAAATACCAGAAGTACTAGAAGTACTAGAAAACCAGAAGCACCAATTTAGAAATCCGCTGGTCAAGTTTAAGGGGGCCAAATTTGGATTTTCAAAAATCTGACTGTAGTAGCATAGTCGCCTCAACTCAGCACATCTAGCCACTGGATCATAATTTAAAATTTTGAAGTTTGAAAAATTAGGGTTTCCTCATAAAACCCTAAGTTGTAGTTGCAGTTTCAAAATAAGTTGCAGTTGCAGTTTCAATATCAGTTGAAGTATCAGTTGTAGTACCAGTTGCAGTCACCCTTGAAATTCTTAAGAGTTGGTAATTATTACCGCTGCTACCAGAGGGTGCCACTACTTGCAAATGCTATCAGAGGTATGTACTCACATATGCTTAAACTGTTAAGCTTTAAAGGGTATTTGTAGGAGAAGGGATCTCTTGCCATAGATCCAGAAGGATCTCAAGATCCAACACATTAAGAGGAATATTGCAACCCAGGTTTGATTATTCTGATATGCATCTATTTGTTATGACATTATTTTGATCTAGGTTGCATGTTGAAGCTATGACCATCATTCTAACCTTTGGTCAAAAGTAAAGTCAAGGTATTAGATGGATTAAAGTTGAGATCATAGAGTTTATTCTCTAACCCAACCTTCTGTCAAGATAGCGTATTGTCCTAGTACAAAAGATAGGTTGAAGAAAGCACTTGTCATCTTGAGTGAAGGAGACTTGGAAGAAAAGACATACACACTCATTCTTGAGGACAAGACTCTAGGTTCCAGGTTTGATTAATTAAGCTGATAAGATTCAAAATTACACATGACAAAGTTGATTACTACCCCTTACAAAGTAAACACTATAGTTAAGGTAGCAGTCTTTGTAAAGTATTATACTTTGTAGCATGTGAGCATATTGAGATAAATGCTTAATGTAATAGATACAACTAACATCTCCTCTAGGAGAAACTTCTTGTGTTGATCCCAGGTTACCATGGAGGAATATTTGATCACAACACTAGAAGACTGTTGACCTCATTTCATATTGTATCTCTTACTTTTGATCTTTGCTTCAGACAGGTCACAAGTGATAGCTCTAAAGGAGCTACTGTAATGATTATTCGTGTTTTTGTTTTATCTACTATTATCAAAAGAGTATTATTCTTGCCTGCTGTTTTGTTGACCTTGTTCAAGTCACAGGTGATAACCTTGAGGAAGCCATAGTGAAGGTTGCAGAAGGCAACATATTAGAGGAGATATGAAGCAGACTATGTACATGACCATATACATTCATGTACCCAAATAGAAGAAGTCCAAGCTAGATCCTTTAGGAAGAAAAGATACAATGAGTCTTCAAAGACATCTCTAGTAAGAGACAGATTGAGACAAGCAGAGACGTTGTCCTTGAAGAAGAGATAGTTTTTCAAAGAACCAGAGAATCTCAGATGGAGATTGACAGTGAGACAATACCTTCTCCCCCTTTAGCAATTCAGAGGGAGACAGACATTACTCCAGGTTATCCAGGATCTCCAGTTGATATGTTCAGAGATATTGCAGTAAGGCATAAAATGCCTAGCTAGACTCACTCTGCAAGAGGCAAAGAAACATACAAGCCGCTCAAGACACATTCCGAGAAAAGCAAAAGAGATTTTCGAGCTATCCTTCAGTCATGAGCCACTTCATTAATGCTGAGACTCCTTGTCTTAGAGAAGCAACAAGAGAACTGGTATGGCAAGATGCCATAACAGAAGAAAACTAGTATATCTTAAAGAATGATGCATCAGATATTATTCAGGGACCAGAAAAGGAAGTCTGTGGTAACTTCCAAGTGGATCTATAAGATCAAGCATGCAGCTGATGGAAGTATCAAGAAATACAAACAAGATCCATAGACAGAGGTTTCTCATAAACAGAGGGAGTTGTCTACGATAAGACACTTGACCCAGTGAACCGATACACTTCCATCCGTACTACCATCCATGAGTTGGAAACTATATCAGATAGATAGTTTCTTGATGAGTTTGGATTTCAGCAAGAGTGTTGTTGATCCAAACCTATATAGTGTTGGTGACGAGAACTTGATCCTAATTACTTACTCAGAAAGCGTTGTTGTTGGATACAAGTAATCCTTGACTTCTAAAATCAAGATGAAGAATTCGAGTATGATGCACTACTTCTTGGGATAAGAAGTATGACAATGGACCGGAAGAGCACATCCAATTGATGTTCTACCTTGAAGTCTTCTAGGGTTTTTTGATACAGCAGGAAACAAAACTCCGTGGCCTTGAAGTGCACCAAAGACAGAGTATAAATAGCAGTGAGTATGCGAAGCATGTGGCTTCACACACTTATGACGAGATGAAACATCTTTATTTCAGAGATATGATGCAGAGGAAATCGTACACTTGTAGTACCTTCCTACACATAAGCAGATTGCAGATATCTTCACCAAATTAACTTCGTGAAGAATGGCTCCCTAGTTGAGAGGGAGTGTCGATAACTCTAGCCAAGACAAAATTTAAAATTCATCCGTGTGAGACTTGGCTTGATGGAGAATGCCTCCCTAGCTGAGAGGGAGTGTTGATGAATGTAGCTATAGGAGACATCCTCTAGCTTACAAACCTGTGAGATGTGGAATATAGCAACTATGTGAAGCCTTACTCTCAGCTTACAAACCTGAGAGAAATCCCCTAAGAAGGGTTCGTGGTTCTAGCCTGGGACAGAGCTAGGAACGTAGAGATGGCCTCCTCCATGACGCGAGAGAGAAGAACTCCAGATGATTATCCGGATGAAAAGCGATCTGTTGAGATAGGACGTGCCTGTGGCTAAGCACAAGGTGAACGTGGGAAATCCCAAAAGTGTTGGGCACATCATCATGTGAACAGAAATAAAGATGATTTGATAGCCTCCTCTGAGCAACAGAGTTGACGAGAAGACTCCAGATGATTCTCTTGTTGGTGGCAGTGGGAAAGCAGATCTGTAGAGTGGACGTGCCTGTGGACGAGCATAGGTGAACGTGTGAGGACCTGGTTCATCTGTGTAATGTAGTGAATCAGAGTCATGGCATCCCTATGGATGTGCCCCTAGTGGATGAGCACTAGTGGGTGTATCAGATCCTTTGATATATATTGTTCAAGAGTCAGACCTACTTGTAACCCTAGTTATTATGTAAAGGGTATAGGTCGGCCCCACCTTAATGTGTTTAATAATAAATGTAAAAGATAATTAATATTGGTATTGATATTAATAATAATAATAATAATAATAAAAATAAAAATATATATATATATAGTGACTTAGAGAGGTCGGCCCTATTGAGCCAATAGACGCCTTTGTTGAGTGGTCAAGTCTAATATAAGTAAGAGATGATTCTCCATTGTAGAATCGTATCTTCCTTGTGAGTTTGGAAATTTCAGCAAATACGTCTACTTGGAAAAGTGGCGCACCTCTCTTGGGTGCTAGGGTTTCTAGGGATTAAGCACCCTCTTGTGTGCTAAGTCATTCTTGGTGGTGAAAGGTCTTTCTCTTGAAGAATATAGCAAAGGATTTGGTTGGGTTTTTCTCCCTTGTTTGAGAAGGGTTTCCCAGGATATATCTTGTGTTCTGGTGCATGGTGTTTCTTCTTGTGATCTTGGTTGCTGCAACATTCTTGTTTATGGTTAAGACATGATGAAATTAAATGAACTACATGCTTAACCTAACTTATGAAAAATCAACAATGAGGATGTCTCAAATGAAAGCAATTAACAACAATCAAGCCAACATACTCAACAATAGAGTGCCTGCAAAGGATGCACAACTCTATTGTGACTGCTTTCAATGGCAAACACATACTAAACAAACCCAACAAAGAAGTTGCCTCCAAAGGATGCGCAACTTCAAGGGGTTTAAACCAATATGCCAACACCACACTTAAACAGAAAATGAAATTCTTGAAAAAGGCCTCCAAGGGAAAGGGCGCAACTAAAACCACTTAGTTAATTATCCACAACATTCAAATAAACTTGCATGGAAATGTAAATGGAAAGTAGAAGCTTGCAAGATTTAAATGTAAACCATAAGAATAAAAGCCAAGTAAATTCCCCAATGGTTGAAGTGGATTAAGGATTGTTAAAGTTATTAAGTTAATGATTGAATCCTAACTAAGTGTCATTCTCAAGACTCCCTCCGCTTGTACCAAGTAGTTGCTGGGTGCTCAAGAAGTGAGGCAAACAAGGCCCCAACCTAGCTCCAAAGGTCAACCCAAGGAAAGAAGTATTCCCAGAAAGGACGCTGAGCACCACGAGATCGTCCCCGACCTATCACCTTCCGTTGCTTCCTTTCAATCCCCATTTAAATGGCAAAGTTGGGTTAGTGTTAAGTGCCCTATTATGTCTAATAAATTTCAGGCCTATGAACTAAGGTAAATTAAGTTAGTGTAGGTGTTAGGCAAGATGTTGCTTGCCAAACGTTAGGTGCTTGAACCAAAAACGAAATTGAATTTCTTGCAAATAATGAAGTGCTTAACCACAGGATATAGCTTGAAATAGCATGAAAAGAACTTGAACAGTTATTTGCAAGAAATGAAAGACAAGTTGCCTTAAACAATTTATAACATGCCCATGATACTTTGCAAGAAAATAAAAGTGTTTGTGAAAGATTATGAAATAGAAACAAGTACTTGATGTAATGGAAACTTGCAAATGAAAGATTGAGATAGCATAAAATAGATCACTATGCCTCCATGGGCCTAAGCTAGTATTAATGTGTGTTAGTTCTATTTCTAGGTAATTTTTAAACCACTTAATACATTAGAAGTAAACCATTAAACTAGCCATACGATTTTGGGGGTTGGCTAAGCCAAACCCACTCCAAGGTGTAGGCAACAATAAAATTAAATGCTTGAAAAAGTAAAACTACACTAAACAAACCACATAAATGGCACAAGGTGGAGGTAAGCCTTCCTATTTTGTGTCAAAGAGGGTTGAATGAAATTAACTAGCCACACAACCTTGTCCTAATGACAAGTGGGGCAAACAATAAAAGGAAAATTGCAGAAATTTAAAGGACTAACCTAGCCTTATGGTTTTGGGGGTTGGCTAAGCCAAGTTCTCACCAAGATGTAGGCACAAAACTAAAATACAAATTGCAGAATATTATCAACAAGAAGTGCAAGCCTCTTAGGGACTCCCTAGGGC
>ML778531.1:1716159-1734794 GCA_009831015.1 Picea engelmannii
TACCAGCTGCTTTTACCCCCTGGGCCTTTAGCCCCTTCTTCCCACAAGACAAGATGTACCCTGGAAGGTCATCCTAATGGCCAGACTAGGGGAATGGGATGGATGAGCGGGATATAAGATGGAAAAGTGATGAGATGGTGGGAGCGGACGATGGCTCTGCAAACCCCCTTTGGTGGCTAAGCAAAACCCATGAATACCGGCTTGCTAAGTTGCCCCATCAATCACCCCAACAATGGTCAAGAGGATTAGTGTAAGATCCAAGCAGTCATCCGAAATGAAAGGAAACAAATGCATACATAAGAAGGTTATAACGATCAAATATGACACATACCATGATACCTTGGACCAATTACCTCATGGAGCAAGAGTCCTCTCTGATGCAAGTCCAGGCCGGTAGTGATGGAGGCTGGTACTGCTGACAGGACAAAGCTGGCTGAGAAGAAGAAAGATGGGCCCTCCAGGGCCATGCTCAAGTCGCTCCTGCTCTCGGTACTCCATGTCTAGGACCATGTGGGCCTCGAGACATGATCTCCTAGTTATCCCTAGATATCGGGGATAACAGGCGTCTCACCAAAGATCTCTTCCTTAGCATCTCACCAAAGGTCTCTAGGTCTTGGCATCTCACAAGATCCTCTCCTTGGTCTCTCACCAAAGTCCCATACTAATGGCATGCAATATGTGTCACATCTCTTGGTATTTCACCGAGAGTCTCTAGGTCTTGGCATCTCACGAAGATCCTCATCCTTGGTGTCTCACCAAGGATTTCTACCACCTGGCATCTCGCCAACGGTCACTACTCTTGGCATCTCACCAAGAATCTCTCTTTTGGCATCTCACCAAGAGTCTCCCCCTCTTGGTATCTCACCAAGAGTATCTGGATCTTGGCATCTCACCAAGATCCTCAACTTGGCCTTTCACAGTGACTTCCACCTAAAGTGGATCCTTAAGCTGATTTGCTCGTCTCTGCAGCCAAGTGAGGCTCAAGCCTCTGTGGTGCCCTGCTCTTCCTCCTCATCATTCTCTGATGCTATGAAGTCCTTGCACCAACCCTCTGTCTCGACAACTCTGAAACTGAAGCTGTCCCGGGTGGACCAGTCACCCCTAAAGGTGGTGTGCTCGAAAACTGAGTCTGAGCTCCCTTTGAATCAATACTCCGAGTCAATAGGTCCTCCTCAACTTTGTCTCCCCACCTGACACTGGATGGTGTATCAACTGACAAATAACTGACAAATGCACACTCCCTCGCAAACTGTGCATCGAACTTCTCCTCCTCGACTGTCGCTGCCATACCACCCTGCTGCCTCTTCTTCATCTCCTTGGGACACCGTCCAACATAGTGCCCCATCTCACCACAAGCAAAGCATCTCACTTTTCTTATGTCCTTCTTCTGCCCACTGCCACTCTCCTGTGGTTGGGTCCCTCCCTTGGGACCCTGTCTCGCACCCTCTTCGATCTTCTTCTTGCCATTTGTCCAAAGAGAAAGATCCTCATCCCCCTCAGGTGTGTGCTGCCGTCCTGAAGACTCAGAGATGCACCTCAACTCCTCCTGTACGAAATCATCCCTAAGTCTCTCCCAAGTAGGCATGACCTCCCGGGCTACGATAGCTCATACAAATGAACCCCAAGGTTTGGAAAGGATGTTCAAAGCTGTCCTCACCAAAACGTCTGGATCTACAATCTCTCCGACTGCTGCTAACTCATCTCTCATCTGAGTGAATCTGCCTAGGTATGATGTGGCTGTCTCAAAATTGAGCATCTGAATGCTCCTGAGCTTGTCTTGCGGATCCATCTTCCGGTTCTGGTTTGGATCTTGGTAAAGCTTGCATAAGGATGCCCATATCTCATATGCATAGTCTTTACCAGTAAGATGGGGAATGATGTGGTCTCTCACTGCATCACAAATAGTCCTCTTCGCCTTGATGTTATTCTTCCTGAAATCTGCATCCAACAATGGTGATGGAGCAGGTGCAGGAGGAATCACCACGGGAGCTTGAACTATATCCCATAGTTCAAGCTCCTCCAAGACGAATGTGATCCTGGTCTTCCAAGGGGACCAGTTGCTAGCTCCGTCTAGCCTATCCTCTGCCCGCATCTGGGACACTGACATGGCTGTCCACTAAAACTCACATTGAAGCTCACACTGACGCTCACACTGATGATGAAACTGCAAAAGAACTCAGTATCACCACTTGACACACAAGCGGAAGTAAGGCTGTCCAAACGTGTCCACAAAACAGTCCTCCAACTGTCCAACAAATCTGCTCACAAGCTGTCCACTAACTCTGCCAACAAGCTGTCCAAAATCTGCCAACAAGCTGTCACAAAACTGCCCACAAGATGCTCTAGAAATCAACAAAACTTCGCCAACAAGGGCTTTGATACCATGAAGAAAACTGAGGTACTATGAGGCTGCCAACTAAGGTCTGTCTTTGACCTTGAGATTGGCTCTAAGTTTCAATCTCCAAAACTGTCCTTTGCTGTTTTTAGGACAGCAAACAGTTTAGTAATTTTTTGCCAATAGTTCTTGTTGGTTAAGTGTTCTTTGAGGTGCCCTTGCAAGTGTTTTCCAACCGTTGGTTAACACATGCAATATATCTCAAAACAAGTAACATTTCCTCTAGATCTTAACAACACAAGTAAGTTGATCTACACTCTAAGCATGCATGAAATGAACATAGGTATTTTTGGTCAACATGGCTCTGGATAAAATCTTCCCGGGGAAAACCAGTTTGGAATGGAAGTATATATAAGTGGTTTCTAAAGCATGAGATACAACAAGAAATACAATATGATGGAACCTGTATACAAAGCAAGCTCCTCTCGAGACTTGCCAAAGGAACCGGGAAGAAATGCGCCCAAGACTAGTGCGCCTCTTCCTCTTGTTGCCAAATCCATTGAAGTGAAGCGCCCTTGACCTTGGATGCTCCGAAGAAGAATCCCTTGCACACAAATGTGTTCTTGTGTGCTACCTCTCCACTGAAACAAACATATTTGACTTCCTCCAAGTGTAGCTCCTCCCTGCTAGGTGTGTGCCCTCCTGCTATAGTGCGCCCTCTTCCAAGCAAGTGTGATCACCACTAAATAATAGGGTCCCAAGCTCCCATAGCTCCTCCATGAATAGAAGCACCCAAGCTTCCCTCTCCCAATGCCTCCAACCTCACCCTCATGCTCCTCCTCAAACTCTCCAAGTGAACATAAGAGTGAATGAGCCTCCTTTGGCCTCTTTGCGCCCTCCTTGAGCAAATCATAAGGAAACCTAAAAGTGAATGGCTACGATCATCCCAAACCATTCCTAATCAATGGTTGAGATTATCCCACAATAATCTCAACGCAAAACCTACTTTGGGTTAAGTTCCCTTAGTTTACTTTATGTCCCTCAATTCACCCACAAAGTGAATTAATAGTCACTTTAGGCTAAAATGACCAAATTTCACTTTTGACTTAAATCTCCCAAGTCAAAGTGAAATTAGACATAAAGTACAAAGTACAAGAGTACCAACATCTCCCTCTGGTTGTTAGAGGCTCCAAACCACAAGGGAACCTCTTCCTGAGGTACACCAAAACTCAACAGTTGGGACTAAGATGGATCATAGAAAGAAAGATAAAAGGAGACCAACTTATAGAATAGTATATTCATTTAGAGCATTGACCATTCTCCCCTCTAAATATGTTTTCTTACATTGTATGATGTATCGTTTGGGACACTGGCTTTGGCTCCTATCTCCATAACATTGACCATCCTTTGACCCCCTGCTTCTCAAGTTTCTGCACTATGAACCATTGGTATGACAATGAATGCAAGGCCATGGATAAAAATCTTTAGTTTTTCCTCAACTGCGATTCCTCTTCAATTATGTTTGTTTGTAGAGAGTACAATTGCCTTCTTGAATGCAATAAATGTGTATTTCATGCACTTTGGAGGCATGAGCTTTTCTTACTACCCTCTACACTCTCACTAAGGCCTTTTTGTTGGAGATGTGTTATTTTCTTGGCAGGTAGACTGTGTAACCATGCACGAGCCAGTAGTTGTATTATGGATACTGTGCACCCATGCACGCGGTATTAGCTACAGCATGTAGACTGTGCACCCATGCATGAGGTGTTAGTTGTGCCAGGCATGATCCAATATTTGTACTAGTTTAGTGTCCAGGGAAGCATCTCAAATTTGTTTTGGGTCCATTTTTTGTGCTTTTTCGATTCATTGTTTTTGGCACATTGTAATCTAATCCTGGTTAAGGGATTGGAGTTGTAACATAATCCGGGTTAGTGGATTATAGTTTTAGGTGTTGCGGAATACCTAAATATTGGATTGTGAATGGTGAAGTTCATACAATGAGAAGATAGAGGTGCGGCTCTAAGTTAGGCTGGTTTTCGTTGGTAAGAGTTTTGAAGGTGAATCTCTGTGTACTGCATGTGTGCGCCATTGTTTACATTCTGTTTTTCTTAAGAATCTGTATGCAATGCTTCAATTGCAAAGGTTTACAACTTACACTTTTGGCATATCCTCCTCCCAAGAAAAGTTCCCCCCTCTCCCTCTCCGTCATTTTCCCACATTGGTTATCTGATGTCACCTCCCTTAATGACTTTCCTAACCATTCCCCAATTTTGGTCTCCTTTCCACCTACTACTTGTCTTCTCTTTACACCTGGTTGCATTAGAAGAGCTATCCAGAGGCTATATACTAACACAGCTATTGGTAGTGAGGGGCTTCACACAGAATTTCTCAAGCACTATGTTGAATTCAACTTTAATGGATCCTCTCACTAGTATTAGTTTTATGTTTAGTTACATCAATAGTTGCAGTGGGAGATCTATTTTGGGTACAGGAATGTTGGATGTTTGTATGAGAGCTTCAGTTGATTATTGCTTTTGTTGTGCGGTTTCAAAAAAGAAAAAATGTGGAGGGGCAAATCCCGATATGGCACTAAGGTAGAGTTGGATGAAAGTTTCAAGATGTTTGCATAAGAAATGAGGTGGTTGATTGATGTAGATTGCCAGGTTGCACCACTCAGCAAAGCAACCACCAGTGCAGTCCTCAAGGAGGATGCACCCATCAAACTTTCAACTTCCAACTCAGTAAACAGGGGTGGTAGCCAGGTCGTCCTCCCCAAGGAGGGTGCACCCATCATTCTGGTTGTGTCCAGCTCAGCTTCTAGCACTTCAGGAGACGTTCCTCATTTCCAGTTATTGTTTATTGTCTGTCTTGTTGTTTTATCATGTAGTTGCAGGAATGGGAACTTAAGTCTGAAATTCAGCAAGTCAAGGTGCAGATGAACATTAAGATGAATCAAATAAACCAAATAATTGTTTAAATATGCTATAAAGAGTCTCAGATCTGCAATGATCAGTTGCGAATCTGAACTGATATACTTTAAATTTGTGGATTTTAAAGGTTTGGGATAGTGATAAACACTCCCCTAAGTTGACTGGTGCCTTGATAGATTGGGTTGGAAGAAAGGGGTGAACATATCCACAACAAAGACTTGGTGAGTTCTAGTCCTGCAGATGAAAATGAGCATCACATTGAAAAGTAAACAGTGAGAATATCACCATGATGACACATGCTCCACATAAAACACTAAATTTTGATAATGAAAGCGAAATCTGAACATTACCAATATCAAAAGTGCATCCAAACAATGGTAAAACTATGAGATCAGCTCTCCAAATTCCCACAATGTTATTTCTCTACGCTGCTTCTAACTCCTCAAGATGACATGCATGAGAGAATGACAAGAAGAGAAATGGGAAAGACACAAGGATAATCAATGTACTTTCTCATTGACATCTCCTGCTCTTTTTTTTTAACACACACTGGGGAATATTTGTATTAATAAAAAGGATGAAGCCATAGCTTTCAGCAAGTATTACAATGTCAAACTGCCTGCTGTTGATATTATGGTAGCTGCGGGAGGTATTTACCTTCACGTGTAACCCTGACGAGAATAGAATATTCCGGGAAGCAAGAAATAACCCTAAAGCATTGAACATAACCCTAGAAGACAAGTCGGTTCAAGGAAATAATTAATATTAAGTATTTAGTCTCTAGAATGAGAAGTCGGCCCAGATAGCTCAAGAAACAGTATAAATACAAGTAGCCAGACCTCATTTTATACACACTACTCAGAATTACAGTTGGGAAGAAGTGTGCACTGCAGGAACTGGGCCAGTGTGCAAGTCTGGGGAGCAGCTGCAGCCGGTAGCTGCCGCAATCTGGTTTCCTGGTTTAGGCTTGGACTTTCTGTTGGTTATGGTTGGACTTTTTGATCAGTCTTGCTTATCTTTATGCATTAGCCTTGGTTGGCTATTGGCTTGCTTCCATAATCATTCTCCATCAAGGTTAAGGTGCTCGGGGGTGGCTTCAACGTATGGTTGGATGACAATATTTCTATATTGCCTATGGTTAAATGAGCACATCCATTACTTTCTAACAGGTTATGGGCCCACACTATCTTCGGACAATCTAACTACTGGAAGATAGATTGGGAGGATTTACTCAGTTTCAGTTGCAGTTGCAGCCTGTTTTTGCTGCAACAATGAAACCCTAACCCTCTTGTTGAGGCACCTTAAGTGAAGAGATTGACCTAATTTTTGGATATCCTAGTGCGCCCTAGCCTAGCGCACCTCCTGGTACTCTCAACAAGCTAAGACGTCAAGTTTGAGTTTTTGGTCAAAATCAACTGTTGACCAAGTCAAAGCAGTTATGACTTACTCTATGAAGTTTGAAAACAAGTTAGAAGGGGCTTCTAACTTCAGAGCGTGGAAGACAAGGATTGACCTCATCCTTGCCAAGAATAAAGTGTTGCACATCGTGAAAGGAAAGATCATGGAACCACAGTTCGAAGAAGGAAAAGAGAAGGAACCTCAGAATGTTGCACTTATGGAGAAGTTCAAAGACAATGACATCAATGCCATGAGTATCATAGTGGACTCTATAAAAGACCACTTGATACCCTACATCTCCCATCTTGACTCATCTAAGAAGATGTATGATGCCCTAACAAACCTCTTCTCCGTCAGAAACATTGGACAGGTAATGAGTCTGAAGAATGAGCTCTGTGACATGAAAATGAATGATGATGACAACATAACATCATACTTTGTGAGAATCTCTCAGTTAAGAGATCAACTACATGCCATTGAAGAGATCATTTCAGAGAAAGAATTGGTAAATATAGTACTCAATGGTCTTCCCAAGACATGGGATGCATTTGCCGCAAGCATGAACACAAGGAAGGAGTATCCTACATTTGAAGAACTTTGGAATTGCCGTGCACAAGAAGAATCAAGGATTAGTGCAAAAGAGAAACCCCAAAAGAAATACGATGATCAAGCCTTCACAACAAGGTTCAAGAATTTCAAGAATAAAAAGAAGTTTGGCTCAAGGAAGAAACCAAATCAAGAGAAAGATATGTCAAAAATACAATGCTTCAACTGTCGAAAATATGGTCAGTACAAGAATCATTGTCCCGAGTTAAAGAAAAGGAAGGAAACACACGAAGCATCAGTTGCCGAAGAAAGGGAACCCTCAAAGAAGGTCAAGCAGGACAAAACATACTTCTTCTTCTAAGACAAGGTAACAATATTCTTCATAATTCTTGTACATACCATGTTTACATAGTTTCTGTACATACCTTGCATATATATTTCTTAGAAGATAAGATGTTCAAAGAGAAACAATACCTATGGAAGAACAACAAGATAAGGATTGCTATCATGATGACTACAATTCAGGCAATACACATGAAAGGATGAAGTACATCAACAACCCTTGGTAACAATTCATGTGGAGGCTATTAACATGAGCAACAACTGCAAGATAAGCCGAAATCAAAATAAAACTTGAAGAAACCTGGAAGGAATAAAAACAGAAAGAAGTCAGCAATCAAGAGGAAATTGGAAAAAGACTTGTGACACTTTGTAGAAGGCAATAAGGATGTAGACAGAAGCATGGACTCTCTTATATGGAGGGAGCCGATTATATAATTCCAAAAGAAGAGCATGCATTCATGCATGAAGCAAGGATTAGGAGGGAGCTAATACTAGATAATATGATCCATTGAAGATTATGAAGTATCTATCCATGTTCCCATCAATGGTAGCAACCATGAACAACAACACGTGTTCAGTTTGACTTTAGAAGAAGTCTTCTTCGAAAAGAAGCCTTAAAGTATCACTGGTTTTCCATCCACATCCATGATCCTATGATGAAAGGAAGAAAGTTGGAAACTTCAGGGCATGGAATCTATAGAAAACTCCATGGACCCAAGAGCTAAAGAAAAACATGAGGAAGAACATGAAGATTCTAAGAGAGAAAGGAAAGCCAGAACAACCAGTCATTATATCAAGAATCACAAGACTGCCAGCTTGGTTTGAACCTGTTATCCCCGATTTCTAGGGATAACTAGGAGATCATGTCTCAAGGCCCGCAGGTACTAGACATGGAGTACCGAGAGCAGGATTGACCTGAGTGTGGTCCTGGAGGGCCCATCCTTTTCTTCTTTCAGAAGATTCGTCTTGTTAGCAGCAACAACATCCATCACCATTGGCTTGGCCTTGTATCGGAGAAGGCTCTTGCTCCACGAAGTAATTAGTCCAGGTATCATGGTATGTGTCACTTTTGATCATTATAACCTTTGGATATATGCATCTAACTCCTTTTATCTTTGACGACTGCTTGGATCTTACATTAACCCACTTGACCATTTTGGGGAGATCGACAGGGTGTATTAAAGAGGCCCCATAATATATTAAAGGTGGTTATAACCACCCAGATTGAGAAGTCGGCCCCACTAGTGAAAAGACACCTCCACACGTGCCAGAGTTGTATAAATAAGGAGGCTAGCACCTCACTTGACACACACTCACTTGTTCATTGAGGAGCAAGTTTCGGAGCTGCAGTTGGGGAGAGAGAGAGAGAGAGAGAGAGAGAGAGAGAGAGAGAGAGAGAGAGAGGCGCATTCTTGGGAGAGGACCTTCTGTATTTGTTTGAGTTATCTCTTGGCATTGTAATGGCTATCTATAATAAGGAAGTTTTGTTGGGTTTTCTCCCCCATGAGGGTTTCCCAGGATAAATGATGTGTCTCTTGTGATTGTGTATTTCTCAGTGATCCTATCTTATGCTATTGTTATCTAGTGAAATGCAAAGAACTCTAATAATAGCTTAAACCTTAACATGGTATCAGAGCCAAGCTGAAGAGAGCATTTTTCACAGGAGAAAGTGAAAAACGTCACTGTTGTCGTACATGCAAATTAGGGCTTTTTATTGAAGAAGTATTTCAGCCCCAAAACCATCTAGAAAAGTGCGCCCTTCCTCAAGGATCACTTTGGCATCCTCAGCGAAACTTTTCAGTGGCTAGATCTCTCGGAAATTGAAACCCTAGTTTTCACAAAGTACCAGAAAACTAGAGTACCAGAAGTACCAGAGTACCAGAAGTACCAGAAAACCAAAAGCACCAGTCCAAAAATCCGCTGGTCAAGTTTGAGGGGGTAAAAGTTGGATCTTCAGAAATCTGACTACACCAGCTTACTCGCCTCAGCTCGGCGCATCTATTCCCTGGATCAGAATTTCAAAATTTGAAGTTTGAAAAATTAGGGTTTTCTCATAAAACCCTAAGTTGGAGTTGGAGTTGCAGTCTCAAAACCAGTTGCAGTATCAATTGCAGTTACAGTATTAGTCGCAGTTGCATCCATAGTACCAGTTGCAGTCACCCTTAAAGTTCTTAAGAGTTGGTGATCATTACCGCTGCTACCAGATGCTGCCTCTACTTGCAAGTGCCGTCAGAGGTATGTACTCACACATGTATAAACTTTCAACACTTCATACTTGGACGTTGGGGCTGAAATTTGGACAGGAGGGTACAACCTCCTTCAACGCACCTCCAGAAACTCTCAAAGTGAAATTTTGAGAATTTTGGATTTTTGCCTCTAAGGTTTCTAGGGTTCCGCAAATTTTTGGTTTTAGGGTTTCTGCAACTCTTTGAAGAAGCCTTCAAGATTACTTGTGTTCTTCTGACTTTCAAGGTTTATTGTTGGCAGTCATAAGCCCAACAAAACCTAAGGTTGCTAGCCTAGCCTAGCCGTTAGGTTTTCTAGCCCAATTAACAAGGGTTTGTGAAGAATCTAAAATTATGATGAACAAAACTATGATGGAAGCGAAGCTTTATGAATCAAGCACAACTTCAAGTTCCTGGAAGACAAGACTTTAGAGGAAGACTTATTGTGGGTGATTCAAAAAGGTGACACTATGACAACCTTCTTCATGCAGATGTTAGAGGACAGAAATCATATTAGCACCCTTAGGTATGCAGTTGTATATATATTTTTTGTATCATTATCATGAGAGTAATTACAGGAGGAAGGAACCTTTTGCTAAAGTCATGGATCTAGAGGGATCTCAGTGCATTCAGAGGAACAACACACTGGAAGTGAAGACTCCAGGTTTGATTGTTATAATTGTCATTCCTCTAACGTATATTTCTAAAGTTTGCTACATTACAAGTAGGTGTTGTAGCTGTGACAACAATCCTTAAATTGTTTTGATTCTAGAGATGTACTCATTATTCTCCTTTAGGAGATATTCTTGTGTTGGTTCCTTTTGTCTTCTTGTTCCAGACAGTTTAACGACAAAGAAAGATGCTTATCCTTCAGAGGGAGTCACTTGACTATGAGGGAGTCAAAACTATTTGAGAAAGAGGAAGAATCTTTCTATGATTCTATGGGCAGAAGCATGCATGACACAGTATATGTTCAGAACAAGACTCTTCACCAGAGTTTGAAAAACATAACTCCCGAAGAAGCCTTCACCAGAGTGAAGCCTGAGATTGAACACTTTAGGATATTTGAGTGCCTAGTGTATTTTCATGTACCCAAAGAGAAGAAGTCCAAGCTAGACCTTTTAGGGAGAAAGGATACATTTATGGGATAACAGTGCATCTTCGAAGACATTCCAGATCGAAATCCTTGGTCAGAGACAGATTGAGACAAGCAAAGATGTTGTCCTTGAAGAAGAGATAGCCTTTCAAAGATCCAGAGAATCTCAGATGGAGATTGACAGAGAGACAATACCTTCTCCCCCTTTAGCAGTTCAGAGGGAGACAAACATTATTGTAGTTGATCTAGTTGCTCCAGTTGATATGTTCAGAGATATTGCAGTATGGCATAAAAGGCCTGCCTAGGCTCACTCTGCAGGAGGCAGAGAAACATACAAGCCTCTCAACGCAGATCCCGAGAAAACAAAGAGATTTTTCGAGCTACTCTTCAGCCATGCACCACATCATTGATTCTTAGCCTTCTTGTCATAGAGAAGCTATGGGTGAACAAGTATGGCAAGATGCCATAGCAGAAGAATACTAGTATATCTTAAAAAATGATGTATGAGATATTGTTCAGAGACCAAAAAGGGAAGTCTGCGATGACTTCCAAGAGGATCTATAAGATCAAACATGTAACCTATGGAAGTGACAAGAAATACAAAGCGGGATCTATAGTCAGAGGATTATCTCAAGCAGAGGGAGTGAACTATGATGAGACATATTGATTCAATAGACCGATGCACTTTCATCTATACTACCATCCATGAGTTGGAAACTACATCAGATAGATGGATTCTTGATGAGTTTGGGTTTCAGCAAAAGTGTTGCTAAACCAAAACTATATTACTACATTTGTGATGAAAGCCTGATTTTGATGACTTATTCAGGAAGCTGTGTTGTTGGATACAAGTAAGCTTTGACTTTTGATTTCGAGATGAAGGATCTGAGTATGATACACTACTTCTTTGGACAAGAAGTATGACAGAGGACCGATGAGATTTTTGCTGAGTCAAGGAAAACATACAGTGGGAATATTAAAGAAGTTCAGTATGACGGAATGCAAAACCACTGTGATGGATTTGAAGAAAATTAATGATGATGATTCAAATGAGATTGATCCACAACTGATTGGATCTTTGATGTATATGGTTAACACCAGACCTGATTCATGCTATGTAGTGAATGTGCTTAGTCAATCAATGAGTTAGTCGAGATAGACTCACTGGATAGCAATAAAGCATGTGTTGAGATATATACGAGGCACAATTGGATATGGCCTGAGATATGCCTCTGGTGTGAACTTGAGTTTGCAGGATATGCCGATACAGATTGAGCAGAGAGTACAGTGGACCGGAAGAAAACATCCAGTTGTTGTTTTACCATGAAGGTTGTCATGGTTTCCTGGTGCAGTAGGAAACAAAGCTCTGTGGCCTTGAATACCACAGAAGCATAGTATATATCATTGAGTGTGCAAAGCAATGCGGCTTCATAAACTTATGATAGATTTACTTGATCATGAGATGGATTCTATGATTATAACCAGAGTTGTGTGAAACTCTTTGAGAAACTTGTGTTTCGATTGAAACACGTTGAGATAAAATATCATTTTTAGAGACATGATGCAGAGGAAAGAAGTACACATGCCATACCTTCCTACACATGAATAGATTGTAGACACCTTCATTAAACTGGCTTGGTGAAGAATACCTCCCTAGCTAAGAGGGAGTGTTGATGACTACAACCAAAACAAAGTTCGAGTACTTCCGTGCGAGACTTGGCCTGATGGAGAATGCTTCCCTAGCTGAGAGGGAGTGTTGATGATTACAGCTGCGTGGGACATCCTCCAGGACACAGACTGATTGAGTTGTCCTGAGAGAGAGCCAATGAGTTCGGTGTGTGGTTCCTATCTAAGAAAGAACTGGAACGTAGTGATGGCCTCCTCCTTATAGAGAGTTGAGAAGAACTCCAGATGATTCTCCTGTGTAACATAGTGAGAAAGGAGATCTACTGAGTTGGATGTGCCTGTGGATGAGCACAAGGTGAACGTGTGAATTCCCATGAGCTGGATGCATCGTTATGAGACAGAGATGAAGACGATGTATTAGCCTCCTCTAAGCAGAGAGTTGAGATGATGAACTCCAAATGACTCTCCTGTGTAATGCAGTGGGAAAGAAGATCTGTTGAGTTGGACGTGCTTGTGGATCAGCACAGGTGAACGTGATCCTAGTGGATGAGCACTAGTGAGTGTGGTTCTCCTGTGAGACGCAGTGAGATAGAGATATGGACATCCCTATGGATGTGCCCCTAGTGGCTGAGCACTAGTGGGTATATGAGATCCCTTGCTATATTGTTCAAGAGTCAGACTTACCTGTAACCCTAATTGTAATGTAAAGGGTACAGGCTGGCCCCACCTTAATGTAAAAGATAATTAATTTGGTAATTATTAATTATATTGTGAGTTAGTGAGGTCGGCTCTGTTGTGCCAATAGACGCTTCTGTTGACAGGTTCAGTCTAATATATGTAAAGGTAAATTCCCCATTGAGGAATCATATCTTAAGTGTGAGTTTGGAAATTTCAGCAAGTACATCTTCTTGGGAAAAGTGCGCACCTCTCTTGGGCGCTAGTCTTCTAGGGTTTGTGAGCACCCTTTTGTGTGCTAGTTTTTCTTGGTGGTGAAGGTATTTCTCTTGAAGAATATAGCAAAGGATTGGCTGGGTTTTCTTCTCTTGTTGAGAAGGGTTTCCCAAGATACTTCTTGTGTACTTGTGCATGGTGTTTCTTATTGTGATCTTGGTTGCTGCAACAAAATTGTTTATGGTTTAAGTAAAATGCTAAAATGGAATGAACTTCATGCTTAAGCCTAGCTTATTGAAAAATCAACACTTTGTTGGCCTCCCATACTAGGATAATAACCAAGATGACCTCCCGTAGGGATAACAATCAAAATGGCCTCCTGTACCATGATAATAACCAACCAAAGAAAATTGGATTCCTGTAGAAGGGATCATGGTCCTTCAATAATGAAATAAGAAATCTGGCCTCCCGTAGAGATAACAACCAAAATGGCCTTCTGTACTAGAATAATAACCAAGATGGCCTCCCGAAGGGATAACAACCAAAATGGCCTCCTGTACTAGAATAATAACCAAGATGGCCTCCCGAAGCAATAATGACCAACCAAACAAAAAATTTGGACTCCCATACTAGGGAAAATGGTCCAAGTCATGAGGGCTCCCACACTAGGGATAATACCCTTCTTTATCAAAACAAGCTACTATAGAGTAATGATGAAATCAATTAAGGAAAGTAGTAGAAGACTTACCTTAGTCTGCAATCATGCTCAACCTTGCTTTTGGTCTTCTCGAGAAGACTGAGGTAGAAAAGAACTCCTTGTCGTTCTTGCTTGCATTCTTTGATTTCTTTTGGGGTGGCTAAAGTTGCTTTACTCTCTTCTCGCATAGTGACAAGGGCTTGAAATCTTGCACATCACTAGCTGCAAGTCTAGTCTCATAGTGATAAGGGCTTGAACCCTTATCACTAGGGATAATACCCTTCTTTATCAAAACAAGCTACTATAGAGTAATGATGAAATCAATTAAGGAAAGTAGTAGAAGACTTACCTTAGTCTGCAATCATGCTCAACCTTGCTTTTGGTCTTCTCGAGAAGACTGAGGTAGAAAAGAACTCCTTGTCGTTCTTGCTTGCATTCTTTGATTTCTTTTGGGGTGGCTAAAGTTGCTTTACTCTCTTCTCGCATAGTGACAAGGGCTTGAAATCTTGCACATCACTAGCTGCAAGTCTAGTCTCATAGTGATAAGGGCTTGAACCCTTGCACATCACTAGTTGTAAGTCTAGTCTCCTCGAATAAGATGCACTTATAGCACACACTCAGAAGGTCACGCCAAGGATTACTCTTGAACCAAATTTCAGAATTTTTACCTCAAAATAAAAGTCTTGAAACTCAGATCTGCCTTTGTTCAAATTTTAGGACAGGTCTGGAATTTGTTTCAGAATTTGTCTCAGGACTGCCATAGAACATGCCTGAAACATTCGCTGAAGATTGCACGTAGATAGATCTGAAAGCTGCATAAAGATAGCACTCAAAATTGCCTCAGATCCCCTCAGATCTGTGCCTCAGATCTGACTTAGAATGGCCTCAGAACAAGCCTTAGAACAGTCTTAAAACAGATCTGCAATACCCTGAAATATAGGTGCAAAACAGACCTGGATTCTTATCTTATCTTGCCTCAGAGTTATCCTTCGTCTTGCCTCAGCTCTGTGCTTAAGCTACCTCAAATATTTGCCTAAGTCCTGCATCAAGTAGAGCCTAGAAAACAGCTCCAGATCTGCCCTTAAAGACTATCTCAGATCCGTCTTATCTCAGCCACAGAATAGACCTCAGATCCACCACAAAACTGCCTCAGAAAACTCGCCTTGCATCTTCAGAAAACTCACCTTGCATCCTCAGAAATTCGCCTTTAATGCTCTGAAATTTTCGCCCTTTTAGATCTTTGTTTGCCTCCAAAAGAACACGGAAGCTGCTACAGATGTGCTTCAACAGGTCTGCAATTTTTGTTTTGTTTTAGGCCTGAGGTTAACTACTGCAGCAACAATAACAGTAGTTGCAGTAAACCAAGATCACAAGAAGAATAACCATGCACAAAAGACACCAGAAAATATCTTGGGAAAACCCTTCTCAATCAAGGGAAAAACCCAACAATCCTTTGCTATACTGCCAGGAGAAGATCCACCATTCCACCACCAAACCTAGCACACAATAGGGTGCTGCTATGACTGAGAAACCTAGCTCCTAGAGAAGTGCGAATTGCAGTCCTCATAATTTCAGACCTTAACTTCTGAAATTATGACATGACAAGTGAGTGTGATCCACAATGGGGATCCACTCTTATTTATACAAAACCTATCACATCAAATGATGTGTCTATTGGCACAATAGGGCCGACCTGTACAATTTAATAATATAATTAATAATTATACAATATTAATTATCTTTCACATCGTGGGGCTGACTTGTACCTTTACATCACAAATTAGGGTTACAAGTAAATCTTACTTTTTAGACAATATATTAAGGATCTCACACGTCCACTAGTGCTGAGCCACTAGGGACATGTCCACCTGTGCTTAGCCACAGTGACGTCCCTCTCAACAGATCAACTCAACTGAGTCCACAGGAGTACCATTTGGAGAACCATCTCAAGCCGACTCAACTAAGTCCATAGGAGTACAAGGCAGGAGACCATCTCAAGTTGAGTCAACTCAGTCCAGAGGAGTACAAGGCAGGAGACCATCTCAAGTCATCTCAACTCAGGCCAAAGGAGTAGACAAGAGACCACACGTCAGAACAACTCATTCCAGAGTCTGACACACACCCATCACATGGGCACACCCAACAGATGGGCACACATTGTTTCAACTCAGTCCAGAGGAGAACGACACACCCATCACATGGGCCCTCTCACAGATCGACTCAACTCAGTCCAGAGGAGAACGACCTGGAGAATATCACACGATGCTGCAATCGTCAACAGTTCAAACATGAAGTTATGCTATAGGAAGGGCGCACTTAGGGTTTTGACACTTTTTTCAATTTAATTTTTACTTTCCCCTAAGTTCATGAGGAAGGGGGGCAGACTTTCACTAGGGAGACTCACTTTTGGTTGTTGGCTTAGCATGGGGGGTTCTTCTAAGTAGATTTTTACTTTTCCAACTTAGGAAATACATTAGAAATCATTTCCCCACTCTCTCTCATGACTTTAGACATTTTTACACTTTTTGGTTTTTTTACCTTAGCCAATTATTTGTTGACTTTTGACCGACTTGTGTTGAATTATATACCTTTGGAAGCTATTTTCCGTATTGTAACTAACCATGTAAATATAGTTTTGATATAGTGTTAACTTTAGGTCAAGCATCAAACACATGACAAGTGTCAACCTTAGTCACCGGGTTCGCTGTATTTAATGGTTAAAAATCGAAATTCGACGAATTTAATCGAACCCTGAATTTATTCGTTCAAGTTCGCCGAACTTAATGGCGAACTCGAATTCGAACTTAAACCTCGATTATATTCGCGATTTTATTCGTTTTTTGAGTTCGGGTTCGGGTTCATGTTCGTTTTTGTAATTTTTTGTTTGCAAAAAGTTAAAACCCCCACGGCGTGCAATAAAGGTTTGTTTTTACTCCCGCGCAGTAGCAGCTCTCCCGATCGGCCGACGACGATTACACGCAGCAGCCCGACTCCACACAGCAGCCCGATTCCTGTAGCTCCACGGCGCACGCAGCAGCAGCATCATCCTCTGGACTTGCACGACGCACGCAGCAACAACATCATCCTCCGGACCTGCATGACGCACGCACCACGCAGTAGCCTCCACTGTCCAGGCTTCACGGACCCTGACTTCAACGTGCACGCAGTAGCAGCCTCGGCCCTCCACTGTCCCGACTCCCGACCCCGACTCCACACTGCACAGTCACTGTGAGTCTGTGGCAGTGGACAGTAGCTCCAGGCTCCAGCTTCCTTCGACCCAACCCCGACCTCAATCCCGTAGGCTGCGAGTAAGTTTTAATTTTTAATTTTTAATTTTTATTTTTTGTATTTTAAAAATTTATGTATTCTTTTTCATGTTTTTTTTACTATATTTTTTATTTTTTTGTTGTTTTAAATTTAAATTTTGTTTTTATTTTTAATTTTTATATTTTAAAATTTTACAGAGTTTAATTTTTGACTGTATTTTTTTTATATTTTGTAATGTTTTAAACTTATTAGTTAGATCTGTATTTTTTTATTTTTTATAGTTTTAATTTTGTTTTATTTTTATTTTCTGTATTTTAAAATTTTACAGGCACTGTATTTTTTGCAATTTTTTTGCAATTTTTTAAACTTGACTGTTATAAACTTTTAAAATCTAATTGATTGAATTTTTTTAAAATTTGTTGTAACTTGTAAGTTGTATTTAGTTTTAGATTAGATTAGAAATTTTTATGGGGGTAAAATCTAATCTGATTGAAATTTTTAAAATTTTGTTGTATTTAGTTTTAAAATCTAATTACAATTTATTGTACATAAAAATTTACAATTGCAGACAGTAGAACCTTCATTCAGTTCAGTCATCAATGGCACCTCCAAAATCTACAACGGAGGCATGGAAACATGTCAAGAAAGAAGGAAATAGTCTTATCTGCCAGTTATGTGGACATAACTTCAGTGGCTCTGTAACAAGGGCAGTGGACCACCTCCTTGGAATTAGTAATGGTAATGGAGGTGGTGTGGAAGCATGCACAAAGATATCTAATGAGCAGAAAGATGCAGTGCAGAAAGACTACAATAAATCAAAGGTAGAAAAGGGAAAAATGGATATGAAGAGGCAACGGATTGAAAGGGAGATTGCCATGTCTTCCTCAAACACCATTCATTCTTCATCAAACATGGGTGGCTCAAGTTCTGCCCCGAAAAAAGCAGGTGGAATCAAAACATTAAACCAATTTTGGAAACCTATTGAAAAACAAGAAGTTGATGATGCCGTTGCAGAATTTTTTTATGCATGTGCAATTCCATTCAATGTGGCAAGGAGTCCATATTTTAAAAATGCATTCAAAAAGGCCATTGATTTTGGCAAGGGGTATGTTCCTCCTGGATCTGAGGCTTTAAAGACTACTTTGCTCAACAAAACAAAGGACAGAGTGACAAACAAGTTGGATGACATTAGACAGTCTTGGAAGCATACAGGTTGTACAATTTTGAGTGATGGTTGGTCAGACTTGTGTCATCGTCCATTGATCAATGTGTTGGTTTATTC
>ML778531.1:1770568-1791388 GCA_009831015.1 Picea engelmannii
CTATTTCAGGATTGGAAGAGAAAGGATTTCGAGTAGCTTTTGTCGATGGCCAAGTTCTTATGTGGTCGAGAGGAAAGAATATTGATGATGCTATTATAATTGGTATACATGAAGATGGGTTATACAAGTTAAAAGGAAAGGCAAATCAAGCCTTAGTACACAGTACTATAAACCCATGTGAACTGTGGCATAGGAGGTTCGCTCATATTCACTATAAAGCCTTGCTAGTTGTCAGGAAGATGGTGAAAGGCCTTCCAGAAATTCAAGTGTTTCGTGATGGTGTGTGCAAAGGATGTGCACAAGGAAAGAACGTGAAAAGTCATTTTCCAAGCAGTGACAGTGAAGCAAAAGGACTTCTGGATCTAATTCATTCAAATGTGTGTGGACCTATGTTAGCCACTTCACTCAACGGGTATATTTACTATGTTTCTTTTATTGATGACTTTTCTCGCAAAACTTGGATTTATTTCTTAAGGAATAAAGATGAAGTCTTTAGTAAGTTTAAGGAATTTAAAGCTCTTGTTGAAAATCTTTCTGAGAGAAAAATAAAGGTTTTAAGATATGATAACGGAGGAGAATTCACATCTGGTGAATTCAAGGAATTATGTAGAGAAGCTGGGATTAAGAGGAAGCTTTGTACTCCATACAATCCTCAGCAAAATGGTGTTTCAGAAAGAAAGAACCGATCAATTATGGAAGCAGTTAAAGCCATGATTCATGATCAGGAATTATGAATGTACCTTTGGGCAGAAGCAACAAGGACTGTTGTATGTGTACAGAACATAAGTCCTCATAAATTTCTTGAAAATAAAATTCCAGAAGAAGTGTTTTCTGGAGAAGTTCCAGAGGTTAGTCATCTAAGGATATTTGGTTGTCTAGTGTATATTCATATTCCCAAGGCCAAAAGGACAAAGTTGGATCCTTCAGGTAAGAAGGGTATATTTGTCAGATACAACGAAACATCAAAGGCATATAGAGTATATGTGCTTGGATACAAAAAGATTAAGATCATCAGAGATAGTGGATGCCACTTTGTATAGGCAAATGATTGGTTCGTTGATGTATTTAACGAACACAAGGCTAGACACATGTTTTGTTTTGAACACTTTAAGTTAGTATATGGTTGAACCCAGACATGTTCATTTGATTGCAACAAAACATGTGATGAGATACTTGAAAGGTACCATTGAGTATGGTATCAAGTATGCAGATTGTGAGTTCAGACTACAAGGATACTCTGATTTAGATTGGGTTGGTAGTGTCACAGATCGTAAGAGTACTTCAAGATGTTGTTTTAGTTTGGGATCAGGTATGATCTCATGGTTTAGCAAGAAGCAAACCAGTGTTGCACTCAGTAAAGCTGAGGCAGAATATATGGCAGCATGTTTAGCATGTACTGAAGCTGAATGGCTACAGAATACTTTGAAGATTATTTGATATTGAATTAGATGCTACTAGTATCTGCTGTGACAATTAGAGTTGCATAAAGTTGTCAGTGAACCCTGTGTTTCATGACAAATCAAAGCATATTGGAATCAAGTATCATTTTATTCGTGAAGTGGTAGAAAAGGGAGCAGTGAAGCTTCATTATGTGGCTACCAATGGGCATGTTGCAGATGTGCTAACCAAACCTCTGTCAAAGGTGAAGTTTGAGTGCTCTAGAGACAAACTTGAACTGGTCCCTCGTAAGAGGGAGTAAGGAGCTACATATGGGATTTTGGTGACAGTAGCGGGGCAAGTCATTTACAGGTAGGATGTGGGCTATTCTATTTTATTCTTATCCAGTATGAAAAAGGACTGGCTCTAAGATTACTCATCGAGTATGAAAAAGGACTGGCACTGAGTAAGACAGTTCTTGGTGAACTGTATAGCTTCCTCTAGCATATGGCTAGTAGGACAGTTCTTGGTGAATTGCACAAACAAGTCTTGGTGAACTGAGTGAATAAAAATCCTGTAATGACATCAGTGTGCTCACCAGAGATGCTACTGATCCCAATGCTAGCTATGGATACAAAACTTCTGTTGATGAACATATTCTACATGGATCAACAAGTCAATAGCCAAGTAAAGACAAATGGATGTAACAGTTGGTACTAGGAAAATACCCTCCTTGCTAAGAGTGAGTGTTGAATTATATAGCTTTGGAAGCTATTTTCCCTATTGTAACTAACCATGTAAATAAAGTTTTGATATAGTGTTAACTTTATGTCAAGCATCAAACACATGACAAGTGTCAACCTTATGCCAAGACAACCTTATGCCATGTGTCAACCTTATAACACCTCTAAGAGGGTTGCTTAGGGCGGTTGTAGTGGCTAGCTTAGGGAGGCTGCTTAGGGCGGTTGGAGTGGCCAACTTAGGGGGGCTGCTTAGGGTGGTGGTATGATCCTAAGACAACAGTTTAGGGCAGCCTCTAGAAGAGACAAAGGCAGTGACCTTTGGGAGCATTAGGAGGTGGCTCTTGGGAGCTTTAGGAGGTGGCTCTTTGGAACATTAGGAGGTGACTCTTGGCAACCAAAGGAAGGCAGGTATGACAGTTGTTATACAACTGTCATACATTCATAGGGGGCTGCTTAGGGAAGCCAAACCAATCTATAAAAAGGGGCATTCACTTAACATTTATATATCTTTGTTTTGCTGGAGTCTTCTGCTGAGGAAAGACATCTATTTGATGAAGTATTTTGCTGGTATATGACTGATATCTACTGGAATCTTTTGTTGGTATATGGCTGCTAGTTGCTGGAGTCTTCTGCTGGTATATGGCAGCTAGTTGTTGAAGTGTAGTATATACTACTGATACAAACACTCTATTCTGGCTGAAGTCTTCTGGTATTCCTTGTTGATATAAGGCTGCTACAAATACTGTGTTAAAGCTGCCATAAGTCTGATACAAGGAGAAGGAAAGTCAATTATCTTATGGTGATTTTGTCAAACTATTACTCTAAGTGTTAGTTCAGCTATTTGTGAAGTTTGTAAGTGCTGAAACAGAGGTATTGTTTCAGCCCTTTGAGTCCTAGCTAGTTACTCTAAAGTCTTGTACTGGTATTGTACTTTGTTGAAGAATCTAAAGAGAAATTTTAGCTAGGTTTTCTACCCCAAGAGGGTTTCCTAGGGTATACTTGTGTTCTCTCTCTGATTGTCTCACTTTCTGTGATCCTCATATATGCATATGTATTGGTATGTTGGTTGTATGCTATAAATTTTTTAAAATTTACCTACATGAATGAGTTTTTCAACAACTTGGACTCCTCATGTACAATGACCTAGCAAAACTTGTCCAATTGAGCTGAAACTTGGTCCAAGGGTGTAGGGGGTCATAAGCCATTTGTTTTGAGTACTCTCACAAGGACCAAATTTTTACATTTTTCATCAAAAATAATTAAAATTTCCAATTTACGAAAAATTTTAATTATTAAAAAATCCTATCAAAACCTAATGGAATTCCGCAAGACTCTAGGAGATGTCTAGCATGGTCATTTACAACACTTCTAAACCTTAGTCACCCAATGGTCTCGATCATTAGAATGCCTTTCACCACTTTGGAGGATTATTGAGTGAAAAATTCAATGGTAATTAAAATCACCGAAAAACAAGATTAATTACCTGAGGAAAAAAAACACTCGATGAAAGGACTTCCCTAATGATAAAGTCCTAGGCAACTAAATAAAAATTGACCCATGCTAACATATTACAAAATTATCCCATGTAGGGGAGTAGACATTCCGTGTACATAGAAAGAAGCACTGGGGGAAAAGTTGCCCTTCTGAGCCATAAGTCTTCAAACTTGTCGTACCACCAAGTACATATCTTCATGATACATGATGTTGACACCTAGTTGAAATAGGTGGTCAACAGACTCCATCAACTTGTTCTTGGGAAAGCTCGATGGGGAGGAGAGAATCATCAACAAGATGGTTAATAACTACCCTCCACTTAGAATAGCAATGCCGCTAACCCAACCTTGAGCTCTGGTAACATTTAGGAGACAGCCCAACTCATTTGCAACTATAACAAAAAGGTAGGGGCAAGTGAGCAATCTTGCTTGATAGACTTATGCAAAACAATTTTATCTGACAACACACCATTGATAGAAATAAAGGCTGATGCATTGGATAAGAGGTACTTTATCATGTCCCAAATTGTTGTTTGAACCCCATCTAGGAAAGCATATATGTGATGAATGACCAATCCACCCTCTTGTTGGTCTCATCAAAATCAATTTTCAATAAAAGAACTTGCTGCCTTGACTCTTTGGTTCACTCAGCACTGTGTGAAGAAGAATCTGCCTTGTATAAACCCTGTTTTCTTGGGTTGAATAACTTGTGCCATGACATGCTAGATCCTCAATGCTAGGATGGCAAGGACTTAATAGGATAAACTAAGAAATGAGCCTAATCAATCCTTGATTATGCTATTCACCCATTCTTCCTATGCGAAACACTTCTTGAGCCATGCATGGCATATTGTGTCCAACAATGTTTCATATCTTTTTAAAGAAATCATAAGCAAGGCCATCCATACGAAAGTGATTTTCCATCTTTTCATCTAGTTTAAAGATTCAGGGAGACCTTTTTTAGTAATAATGCAAATCCCATTTGGTGCTCCACATCTTTGATGGTTACTGCATTTTTGCACATTTCCCAAGCAGCAACAATGCTCTCTAACAAGGGGTACTTAGCAAAGATATTATGGAAATGTAACCCAACCATCTGTGGAATTTATGCCCTATCCTCTATGAGAATGCCCTGAGGGTTCTGCAAGCCTGTAACTCTTTCAGATGTATTTTTCCACATAAAGGAAGTCGAAGTAATACTTAGAAGGTTCATCACCCTCTCTAACCCACTGTGGCTGAGCCTGAATTTTAGCTCCATGAGCATGATACTCCTCCATGCGTCTAAGAACTTGTTCTTCTTTAGCTGCCTCCTGTAATGAAACATTGTGCAAGTCCTCTTCCAGGATTGTATGAATCTCAGCCAGCTTTTTCCTTGCCTGTTTCTTTCTTTTTCTCCTAGAACAAGCCACCATGTTAGCCACCCTCAAAGGAATTTGACAATTCTAATAGCTATCCACTACTGTTCCATCTGATTTTTTAACTTGTCTTGGGTCATGGGGGCTGCATCATATGTACATAATGCCTTATTTATACACCCAAACTGGCTCCTCCTAACTGTCCAGTAACCACTAACATTAAATGCTGCATACTGGTCGCATGCCATGCTCTACTCACATTAACTTTACACAACATATTTGAGTGCTGGAATACTCCAACAAATAATACGATAGGCATTGCTTTATTGGCTATGGGGACATTGCATGGGTTTGTAGACAAGGTTATCAATGTGTAGAAGACGAATTTTCTACAGTTCTGTTTCATATTCCTCACCATATGAGCATCCTACAAGAAAGGGAAACAGTCAAATCTGATGAACCATAAGCACCATAGCAGATTCCTCCAAGTAAATATATTTTTCCCATAATAAGATTTTGAAGCTGCCAGCACTTGTTCATAATGGGATAGCCATTCCAAGATGGATTTCAAAGTAGCAATGAATAGTAACAATTGAATATCTTGATCTGGCTTGCTATCCACTATTTAACCAACCTAGTTCGGTCATTCAATAGTTGCAGGTCAAATGTGTCTTGGTGCTCATTGATGCCTGCTTTTCAATAGCCCTACCAACTCAATGGCTATTCAGTTAGCTTCAAAGAAAAACATATGGACTGGAATCAACGAATGGGCTTTCAATTACCCAATTTTCATATTTATATTCTATGTCAGTATGTGTCACAAAGTGTATACTTCAGTTCATGCAGCTTTCAACCACATGATGTTTGGATGTATATCCTGGATCAATAACCTTATTACCATAATGGCTCATTCAGCATACTACACACTATTTCACATTCATCTTCTCTTACCATACCCATTATTTCAAAATTTCCTTTTGCAATTTGTTCTGATTAGTCAATTTTAATTAGAAGTTAAAGCTGTACATTCCAAATATATCTCTATTCAAGTTAGCAATCTTCAATGGAAATTGCCTTAGGTGACTCGATCATTTCTATACCTATTCTATTTCTACTTTGCTTTGGTTGCTGTGATAACACACAATTTCTACACTAAATGGTGCTAAATTGGCATATGAGGTTCTCTGTCAATAATTTAGTTTAAAAAAAAACACTGTCAGTATGTGAATACATTATTTTGGAAAAGAATAATATAAATTGAAGCTATTACTATTTCGCTTAAGGTTTGAATTGTTGCCTGCTAAGCTTATGTTTGAGTGGATATACGCTTGATTCATTTGCCCTTAAGGTTTGCGTTGTTTCATCTAAGCTCATGTTTAAGTTGATATGATCTTAAATCATCTTCTGATTCATTATAATTACTAATAAGAATGCTTTCCCAATTGCCCAGTTTAATGTACCTTCGGGATATCCCCGCAGTCTTTCTCAACAGGCGTTTCCTGAAACAGGTGTGTCTTTTTTTTTCTTCTTAATGTTTTCTTATGTTTGAAGTATGTATGTTGAAACAATTTTTTAATAATTGTTAGGAGTCGGAACACATTGACACACATGTAATTTGGGAGATCAACACATCTAATACACTGGCACCTGACACATAAAAAGCCAAGTTTCAGAAGATCGTTTAGACATTCATTCTTGTCTGTAATTTTCCTCTCTAGCCCATTACAAAAAGAGGAAGAAAATAAAACAATGAAAGAATTTGCTGACAAATTTGATGAGTGTTTTCATATTTGTCCAATATGATTATAGTTAAAAGTGTTAGGAGACCTAATAAGAAACATGGAAAAACTGAAGCTATGGAATAGAAAAGAACACCAATTTCTTGTTTATGCGGTACCGATCAATCCTTCGTTTGTAAATTTACCTTGTTAGTGCTTAACAAAATTACTAACATATTCTCAGATTGGAGATGTCAAATCTGGGAACAAAATGATTAAAAAATGTCTTGGAATGGTAAATATAATTGCTTGGAGTTTCTGTGAAATTTTGAGATGGGGACACTTTCCTGGAATTTTTATCTAAGGTCTAGTTTCAATGTACTGGAGGTATGGGCATTGGCATGTAGAGTGGGAAAGTGAAAATGCTAAAACTTATGGCCCAAAATATTGTAGGCAAAATTGGTTTGGGAAAATATGCCAACACATGCATTTGAAAAGTTATTATGAAATTTGATCACAAAATTTAAATGCTCAAACCCCGAGTGAATTATGTTTTTTATTCCTACACCCACAAACGACACTAATGCTAGTTTCTGTATATTGGTACCTCTTGGTTCTCCATGTATGTAGTAAAGAAGTATGCGAATACTTATGTGCGAATACTTATGCACCTAAAAGGTTTTATATGTACCTTATAGCTGTGGACATAGGTTGCTAATCATTTCTGTTGCTAGACAAATTTTAATAGGCCAACCATTTTGCAGTTTCCTAGGGCAAGAAATTAGAGAAACATGATTCTTGGGAATTATCTAAGCAAGTGGATGTTATCAAAGTCATCAGAACCTGAATTGGACTGGCACAAGAAAATAAAAAATCTCGAACTGGGAAAAGGCTGGAAAAAGGACTGGTTGTATAAAAAATACATAAAATATTCAAATTTTAAATAAAATACTATATATTAATGTACATCATTGTAAATAGAAGCCATTAGACACAAAATATGCAAAGTTTTCTCATGCATATAACATGTAAGGGTGAATATAGTATTACGGAAATCGAGCACAGAAAGAAACCAAGATAACTCGAAAGAGTTCTTCATAATGTGTATTCAATGAGAAAGTGAAAGATTTCTTATATAGGATTACAAGCAAGTCGAGTCAATCCACTTTATGAATGTGTGATAGACCAAGAAACATAATACAGTAAAATAAGACATAAAAGAACAAAATAATCTAAAGTTAAGTTGACTTTATTAATGCCTAAGTCTAATATTTAATTGACCATGATAAGCTAATATTTACTTTAACATTCTCCCTCAATGGTCAAACTACACCAAGCTTATCTTGGAATTTTACATATTTTTCTGGACCGAAAGGCTTGGTTAGAATGTTTGCAGTTTGGTCCTCTGTGGGACAGTACTTTAGCTTAGTAGATCCATCCTCTACAAGCTGTCTGATGAGGTGGCAATGTACCTCAATATGTTTGGTACGCTCGTGGAAGACTAGATTCTTGGCAATTTTGATCACCCCTTGATTGTCACATAACATGGGTGTTGCCTCTGTTTTTTGCATCTGCATATCTGAAAGCATCCTCCTAAGCCAAACTGCCTCAGAGGCTCCTTTCACTGCTTCTCGACATTCTTCTTCTATTGATGAAAGGGCTACTGCATGCTACGTCTTTCCGGTCCATGTGACTGCACCCGTGCCAAGGTGGAAAACATATCCAGAAGTGGATTTTCTATCATCGAAAAAACCATCCCAATTTGAATTTGTATACCCACACAACTGAGGATCTTTGCTTCTGCTATACAAAATGCTAAAGTCAAGTGTCCCTTTCACATATCTCAACACTTGTTTCGCTGCAGTCCAGTGCTTTACCTTGGGCACTGTCATGATCTAGAATTGAAGCTCATAGCGAAACTCAAATCAGGTCTAGTGGCTATAAGATATATCAAGCTACCCACTAGTTTCCTGTATACTGATTCATTCACTGCCTTAGAGTCAGTCTTGGCTGAAAGTTTCAACCATTTCTCCATAGGTGTAGACGAGATTTTGCAATTTGTCATTTTGAACCTGTCAAGCGAATTCCTGTCATATTTTGTTTGTGAGACAAAAATGATGCTACCTGTTTTCCAAAATTGTACACCTAAACAGTAGTGTAGGAGGCCTAAATCAGTCATGTCAAAAGTTTTGCTCATATTGGATTTGATCCATTTTATAGCATTTTCCTCACTACATGTAATAATGATATCATCTACATATATGAACAGAAGGATGATATCATTACCAACTCTCTTGACATACATATTGGAATCTAAAGGACTCCTCTGGAACCTTTGTTCATCCAAGTATATGTCAATCTTGATGTACCATGCCTTGGGTGCTTACTTTAGACCATATAGAGCCTTCTTCAATTTGCAAACTAGATGCTCCCTCCCTGAAACCTAAAAACCCTGTGGTTGATACATGTAGACTTCTTCTTGCAAATTGTCATTGAGGAAGGCACTCTTCACGTCCATCTGATGGACCTTCTAGCCAAATTGTGCTGCCATGGCTAGAACAAGTCGGATGGTGCATATATTTGCTATAGGAGCAAAGGTCTCCTTATAATCAATTCCTTCTCGCAGAGAGAACCCTTTTGCAACCAGTTGTTCTTTGTACTTGTCAAGTGTACCATATGCCTTGTACTTGACCTTGTACACCCATTTGCAACCAATGGGTTTCATCCTTGGTGGAAGAGTTGTGAGGTCCCAAGTTTGATTTTTCATCAAACTCTCATGTTTGGTTGCCATGGACTTTTCCCAGTCAGGTCTCCCTTTCGCCTCCTCGAACAACTGTGGTTCATAGATTTCTTGAACATTGGCCATCTCATGTTTGGTCTTTCCTCTCAATGATCATCCCTCGATCATTTCACTCATTTGAACATCTCCGATTGTGCTGTGCCACTACTTGGGTCTCTTCTTGGGATTCTCATCATCTTCACTTGTATCTGTGTCATCTAAATGGATTCAGGCTATTTGCATAAGAAATTACCGACCTAGAACACTCCTCATGCTTAGAATCTCCCCCGCCCCCTTCCAGTGGAGATGCCTGAAGTTTGACACCTGAATCCTTATCCTCCACTGGATGCTCGATAATTTTGAATTTGAGAGAAGTGTGGAAAGGTCCAACTTTCTTGTCAACAACAACATCTCTACTAAAGTTCACCTTATTGGTGTCAATATCAACCAACCTATAGGCTTTATGATTGTTGTTGTACCTTGTGATCATCATCTTTTTCTCTTTGGATTTGACTTGGTTCACATTTCATTCGGAATCCAAGTGTAGGCAATAGAACCAAAGACTTTAAGATGACTCACTTTGGGCTTTCTTCCAGACCATGCTTCATCTGGAGTCTTCTACTTCACTACCATCATTGGAGATCTATTCAACAAGTATACTGTTGTGAACCCTGCCTCAACCCAAAACTTGTTTGGAACACACTTGATGTGCAACATACACCTGGCCATATCTCTGATAGTGTGGTTCTACCTTTCAACCACTCCATTCTGCTATGGAGTGTAAGGTGTGTTACCCCCCCAACCTAGGGGTAACGAAGGAGATGATGTTTGAGGCCCACAGGTAGAAGGCATGGAGTGCCGAGAGACAGATGAACAACTGAGCCCACATTGAGAAAATATAACCCCTCCTCTCCACCACGCATCACCATTCATTGTCAGCAGCATAGCAACGTTCGCCACACCAGCTTGGTCCACAGAGCACAGCATGTCTTACTTCATGTGGTAACAAGGCTAGTCTCATGGTAAGTGTCACTTCAATAATTGAAGCATTTTAGCGTGCTGCAAAGAGTCCTTTCTTGATTATGGAATGTTTGCTTGGAAATTATACCTTTGTCCTTATTTCACCTTGGTGGTTGACATGGTATCCTAGTAAGTTGGTCACCCTCAGGAAAAGAGTTTCTACTGGGGGGTCTCGTTGAAGGGTCATCGTACCATTCCCACTCATACTTACCACTTTCCACACTTCTTCCCCTCTGTGTACTCATCTTTTGGGTGTTTGGGTTCATTGACCCCAAGAAGGGCTTGTACCTCATTTCATGGGAAGAAGGTGTTGAAGGCCCAGAGGTGTTGTAGCTAGCATTGTAAAAGTCAAAATCCATAATGTATCCTTCTAGATGCTCGCCCTAAGGTCTTGAGAGCAATGAAACGCTTCTCCATAAAAATGAAGGACCTTTTAAAAGGAAAATAAATAAAAATGTCCCGCTTGATGGGGGAATGCATTCCGGTGTCCTTTAATTTCCAGTGCATATGGCACTCAATGTGTTCTAACTTTAGGTGGCATTGCGGTGCTCTTTTACTTTCCATTGCACATAACACTCAATGTTCAGACCATAAAAAAAAAGAAAGGCAAATAAAGGGCTTCGAAAAATGTTGCATTGCAAACAAAGGGATGTAGTGCATCCTCCAAAAAGGCACCCATAGATGAGACAATATGATCCCTTGATATGTCAAGAACCCCATGCCCAAAATCTATGCTACGGGGGAGCGACCCCCCCCTCTCGATCCCACTCCAGAATCGTGCTCCGAATGGGAGTGTTTTTCGGGAGCATGCTCACTATGGAAAATTTGCGCTCCCTGGTTTTGTAAGGAGCGCTCAGGGAGCATTCGCTCCCTGAGCGCTTCCACTATTAAAAACGCTCCCCAGGGTCTGCGCGCATTAGCAAGCTTTAAGGAACTTTTTTTTGGTTTTTTAAGTGAAATGAGGGTAGAGAAAGGTAGCCTAGGGTTGGGTAAGTAGTTTAAACATGCATTCACTCCTTTTTCTCTCATTCTATTTCTCATTTCATTCACTTCACCCATTTTTGCTAAGAGGGTTTTGACTTTGAGAGTGTTCTTGTAGCTTGCTAGTTCTCGAGTTGATTGAAGGATATTGAAGGGAGATTGAAGGGAGATTGAAGAGCTTGGAAGGGATTGAAGAGTTTGGAAGGAATATTGAAGGCTCCCATAGGGAGATTGGAGATTTTGGAACAAAGATTGGAGAGTTTGTAAGGGAGATTGTCATTGAACTTTGAAGGCTTCCATTTGTGAGAGCTTAGAGGGAGATTGAAGGCTACCATAGTCATATTCAACCACTATTGGAGAGCTAAAGAGGTAGGCTCTTAAGCCCATTTTTCTTTCTTGATTTGTTTAAAAAAAAATGCATGTGTTGTAAACTAGTATATTATGGCATATGCTATGTTGAATATTTGAATGTTTTCTTCTCCTACTCTTTCCAATTTCTCCTCCATCATTCTATTGTAGGTAGCAAGTTATTATCAAAGTTCAACATTCATGATGTTGATGTCAATGTGGTATGCCATTTTGGTTCCATTTTTTGTTATAATGATAGTGGTGGGAAGTTCATATCGAAATACCCATGATAGTGAGGATGAAATAGAAGTGGAAAACACATACCAAGGAGAGGAAGAAGGAATGGAAGGGGATGAAGACAATGAAAATGACACTGATGATCATGATCCCCAAAAAGTTAAAGAGAGGAGCACACCTCTGTGGAAGTATGTCACAAAGCTTACTAGAGGGAAAGGGGGTGAAACAGAAAAATTATATGCCACCATTGTCATACAGAATACACAGGTTCCTATACCCGTGTGAGAAAGCACCTATGTGGGACTATGTATTGGGATGAAGGTAAGAATATAGGAATCAAAACCTGTGTGAGAGTGGATTCTGAAGAAAGACTCAAATACCAAAGGGAAGAGGAGGTAGCACAAAACAAAGCCAAAAAACCAAAGGTTGAACATGAGAATACACAAAGAATGTTCATTGGTTGAGCTGCATCCGCCCATGGTAGTGCATTCTCGCCTTCGTCTTCACGTAGAACATATCGGATTTCCTTGACCAAGGTTGTAGAGATGATGTGGATGCAAAATTTTTCAGGTTTCTCTATGCATGTGGTATACCATTCAATGTTCTTCGCTCACCATATTGGCATGAAATAGTCCAAGCCATCAATGGTGCCTCTAAAGGATATAGGAGCCTTGGGTATGACAAATCTAGAACCTTGGGACTTGACATGGAAAGAGCCAAAATCCAAGGTGCTCTAGGAAAATTTACAAATGATTGGAATCGACATGGGGTATCAATTGTATCTGATGGTTGGACAAATGTGAAAGGTAGGCCATGGATAAATATTCTTGGTGTGTCTGCTATTGGTGCGATCTTCCTTTCAGACCATGACTGCTCGGATCGCTACAAGACATGTATTAATATTGTAGTGCCTTGCTTAAAACCATTCAAGAGATTGGGCCCTACAATGTCATTCAAGTCATCATTGATAATGCTGCTAATTGTAAGGCAGCATGAGTAATCATTGAAGATAGGTACCCCAAAATATTTTGGTCCGGGTGTTTGGTTCACACAATGAACCTTTTGATGCATGATATCATTAAAATGAAGGACCATGATTATAGATGGATTGGTGCTTTATACAATAGAGGGAAGAAGATGATAAGATTTATTACCAATCATAGCATGGCCCACTTCATTTTTCCCAATCACTCCAAGTTGGAGTTACTAAAGATTGCAAAGACTAGATATGCTAGCTATTATCTCACCTTCAGGCACCTGTTGAAGGTAAGAGAGGCATTGGCTAGTGTGGCCTCAAGTGATTTATGGCAGGATCTAAAAGGCAGGGTTACATCCGCATCTAAGAGAAGTGGCTTTCAGGAGGTGGAGGAGACAGTTCTTGATGACCATTTTTGGCAACAGGTTCGGTATATTCTACAGTTCACCAAACCCATTTATAGTATGATTCGGTTTGCAGATACAGATCAACCGACGATTGGAGAGGTGTACGAGCAGATGGACAGCATGCTAGGCCAAATCAGAGACATTGTTCAGTCGAGGGATGCGATCTTGTAAGATCATATCCATAAACATGTGGTCAAAAGGTGGGATAATTTGAATGTTCCACTCCATGCCCTGGCATATGTCCTTACCCCAAAATATTATTCTTCATCTTGGTTGGCCCAACCAACACCTGGGGGTGGGGAAAGGAGAAAACCACACATAGATCCAGAGGTGCAAAATGGATATATGCTTGCATTGGACAAGTTGGTACATGATGAAGAGGAGTGTGCTCAAGTACGAAGTGAATTGAGCAAATACATCAGTGAGCATGGAGTCTTTGGTAACTTGCATGCAACCAAAGATCGAGACATGATGGGTTCTATAGAATGGTGGAACATGTATGGCTCCTATGCCAATAATTTGCATAAATTGGCAGTGAAGGTGCTTTCTCAGGTTCCTCTCAATGAACCATGTGTAGCAAATTCCCCCCTTTTCAAAATAAACAAATGCTCAAAGATTCTATACAACTTGCCAAATTTAAGTATGGGAGGGTTGTCATGGTGACCTATTGGGTAGATCATTCCCCAAGTCAAGGAGTGTTTCCCAGGAGGACCCTCTCTAAGCCACGTAAAGAGTATGAGGTGGATGGGGGTGTGACTTCTGGGCATGGGGTTTCTTGACATACAAGATCTCATATTGTCTCATTTATGGGTGCCTTCATTGAGGTTGTGCTTGCTCTTGAGTTACCAACTATTTAGGTGCTATTTTTCCTAGACCCCTTTTTGGCCATCTTTCCAATCCCTGCTTTCATTTATTTGTAATTTGCTAGTTTCCTTTATAAGTTTTCAAGCTTTAGCATTTGCAATTTGGGACCGGGGCGAGCACTGAGTAGGCAATGCTCAAGTTTGGACCGGATTCTGATGGTCCTCATTTGCTGTGTTCACTTTCTTTTCAACATTAGTTTCTTATTCTTTTATAGTAGCTGCAATCTACCTACGGCCCATCAACCCATCTTCCCATGAAATTGTAGATTTTTAATGACAAAAATCAGCAAGCTAATATTCTGTCAAACACTTAGCAACCTAGAGATAACTGTCTTCATAAATTTCAGAAATGCATAAAACCCACATTCAAAAATTTCCATAAGTAGAAATACACATTGCTAAGCAAAATATGCAGCGGAAATACACAGTGGACAACAACCCATAACACGCAGAAATTTAGGCAAATGCCAGAGAAAACCCCAATGTGGGGAAACCCAACGAGAGAGAGAGAGTTATTATTCAGCTTTAGGAAAGTACATATCAGCAGCAAACAACATTTCCAGCCAAGGAAAATACCTCACAGCACCAAATCTGTCCCACAAAAATCTGCCTCGTTTTCCGTGCCAAAACTGTACCTCTGTCCCGCCTCTTCCATACCTCATTTTCCATGCCCACAGTCCACTGTACGGACTCTTCTGTACGATCCAAAAACAACCACCGAAAATCTGAAAATCGCCTCGAAAACCGTGCCAAAATTTGCCTCGATTTCCATGCCAAATCCATACGGCTGTACGGACTGTAAGGAATCGTACAAACTGTACAGATCCGTACAATACGGCCTCCCACAACAAAAAAATATTTTGGCCAAAAAATTTACTGAAAATTTTTCTCGGGAATCATGCCCACTTTCCTCGAAAAACGTGCCCTCTTTGCTGCTCACTTTCCTCTCTCAAGCATTCTCAAAAAATCTCTCTAACTCTCCTTCCGATGTCTTCTCAAACATTCGACATGTCTTGCACACTACCCAATGCATTCTTTTATAATCTGAAAATGACATTTTCCCCCAAAAGTGTCTTTTCACCTTCCTCAACCCTAGATCCAAAGGGCAAGATTAGATCTTGCCTCTTCCAAGATCAAGGGTCATGATTTATTCCCTCCAAAATGTCTCATTTAAAATTAAAGTGAATTTCACTTTATTACATAAGTGCTTTATGAAAATAAAGTCACTTTAAAAATAGAAGGTACACTTTATTAAAAAAAGTCACTTTAATAAAAGAACCACTTAAACAACTTTATAAAAACTATTACAAAGTTAAGTGCCTGGTAGTGTAAACATTAAGGTAATATCCGCATACAAGACAAAACATGCGGAGTACCTCCTGAGCTAAAAAGCTAACAGAAATGAGGTACAAGCCCTTCTTGGGTCAATAAGTCTAAAAACCTAGAAGATGAGGAAACAAAAAAGGGCAAGAAATATGGAAAGTGGAAAGTTTGGATGGGATGGTATGATGACTCTTCAAGGAGACCCCCAAGTAGCAACCCTATCCCTGAGGATGATTCACAACATGTCAACCACCAAGGTGAAATGAGACAAAAGGTATAATTTCCAAGCAAACATTTTCAAAATCAAGAAAAGACCCTTTGCAACATGTTCAAATGCTTCATTTATTAGATTGACACTTACCACAAAACTGGACTTGTTACCTCATGGAGCAAGACCTGCTGTCCTCTGTGTGCCAAGCTGGTGTGGTGGACACTGCTGCCATTGATCAAATGGTGACGTGTGGTAAGATAGGGGCCTTTGCCTTCTCTTCTTCCTCTCAGTACTCCATGCCTACAACCTGAGGGCCTCGAGAGTCGAGACATCATCTCCTTAATTATCCCTAGGAATGGGGAATAACAGTTCGCACAGTAATTAATGAAATATTTTACTTAGTTCCGTGGACAAATTAAGTGCTTAATACAAGTCGTCAAATAAAGTCTACAACTAGGAAGATAAAGGAGAGCATCAAACAGACCTCCAAGGACTACTTTAAATAAGTGGCATGTTAATCAATGAATAGACAACAAATGTATATCACCAATGATGTTCATGACTAGCCTCGTGCTTTGATGATGTGACCAGCCTCGTGTTGTGATGATGATGCGTTAGTTTTATACTAATCCATGTTGATACAGATGATGATGCCATTCCAACTCCTTGTTGAGAATGCTGATAATGATGATGAGAAAAACTTTCGATGATTTATAGATATGCTAGTCAGTGCTCCAAGATGCTGTCCTCTCTCTCGCCTGATGCTGTTGTAGAATACTCTTCTTGTTAAGGGGGAGTGTTGAATTATTGTAACTGCAAAGAGTATTCTATTTATTATTGATGTATTATTCATTAGATCAATCCCCTTTTGTGGATTGATCATGTTGGTTATTGTAAATGACCAAATCCCCTTTTGCGGATTGGTCAAACCCTAATTGTAATGGGATAAATAAAAAGTCGGCCCCATAATATATTAAAGTGGTTATAACCACCCAGAATGAGAAGTCGACCCTTCCAGTGAAAAGACACCTCACTCCAACGTCTACCAGATTGTATAAATAAAGAGGCTAGCACCTCATTTGGACACACTCACTTGTTCATCAGAGCGCAAGTTCAGAGCTGCAGTTGGAGAAGAAGGAAGAGAGAGAGAGGCGCATTCTTGGGAGAGGACTTTCTGTATTTGTTTGAGTTATCTCCTGGCATTGTATTGGCTATCTATATTAAGGATTTTTTTGCTGGGTTTTCTCCTCGATGAGGGTTTCCCAGGATAAATGATGTGTCTCTTGTGATTGTGTATTTCTCAGTGATCCTATCTATGCTATGGTTATCTAATAAATTGAAAAGAAACCTAGTAATAGCTTAAACCTTAATAACAATCAGTGGAGACCTCAGACAATAGACAAGAGACAACGTTTGGCTCCTTTATAGTTAGTTTGTGATCAAAGGTAGAGTAGGTCATTCATGTCCCAAAATGTTTGCAAGTGAGGGGGATTAAACCTGTTGTCGTCCTAATACACACCTGGGTTATCATGGAAGAAACCTTCAATCCACTTGGTGTGTCCTTGGGGGCAAGTCTCGAGTCAAGGTGCTGTCATCTGATTCTCAACTCCCCCGTCTAGGCCAACTCCTAGCGAAGCCAAGGGGGGTAGTCCCTATAAAAATAAAACTAAGGCTTTTCTAAACGAGGAAAGAAAAACACTTTAATCTAGGAGTTTATTTCTGAAAATAAAATCAGATCATTCACCATTTAGCATTTATCATCATAAAGAACACTTTGCTCATGAAACATTCATACATCAAAAGGATACAACATCTGCAATATTCAAGTGCATAAAATAGAATTAAATAACATGCACAAATGTAACTGCTCACATAAGATAGTTTGAAAGTATTTTAACCAGTGCCTTAAAAGGAGTCGTGGGCAGTGTAGATCGAAGATTTTATTAAGGTAAATTTTGTAATTAGTTAATGAAAAGTGTTTGGCCCCTTAGGAAGTTTGTTCTTTGCTTGGACTTGCTGAGAATTTACCAAAACCCAATGGTTTCACCAGTGAATTCACCAAAAGCGTTGGATGTCCAACAGAGAGAACCGTCTTACTTCGCAGGTCACTTTCAGGCCTTTTCCTCTCAATGAACTCACAATTTTAAAGGATTGCCCTATTAAACTAGCAAGGTTCAATTACTTGATAAAACTTGAAAAGATAGATCACACACCCTGCTTTGTAATTGAGGCACTTGCACAAACACTTGAAAGAAATGAAACTGCAACAATTGAATGATGTACCCTGCTTTGTTGTTGAGTGAAATTAACAAGATACTGCTTGAAGATTTAAATGTTGTTGCAACAAACTGATTGAAGAAAACAAAATACTTAAAGCCAGCTAACTAAGTATGCATGAAAATTTGAGAATTAGTTAATGTGCATAGAAATTAGAGTGTTGTAGTGTGTTTGATATATTTGACTTGTGTATTTGATTGTTAGATTTTAAGCATGCACAACTCAAAAGGGACAAAGCAAACCCACAACACAAATCCCCCTAAGGGGATGAAGAAACTGGGCACAAAGGGCTCACTTTTATTTGCACTATTACAATGGAGAACAAGATTTCTCTTTGAGCTTTTATCTCTCTTAGAAGAAGATGGATCCTTATTAATGGATCGTTAAGAGGAGTACAAGAAGAAAAGATAGAAAAGAGAAACTTCGTTTTAACGAAGTCACAACCCCCCAAGGTCCCCGAGAGCCTTGATTTTGCCCGAAACTGGCATAATCTCCTCTTGAACCTGTATTTGCTGCAACAAAACAACAAACAAATGAAGTTAAAAACGATGGAAATAAGTCTTAAACAACTAAAATTTTTTACCAAATTTTCTGAAAAAATTCTAAGGCAAAACAATAAAATTTTAGGGCCTTTTTGAGGCTTTAAACAAACCTAACTTAGGCTCTTTTTAGTGACTTCTGTCTTTTGTTTTAGGACAACAAACAATAGACCTCTAAACAACTTGATAAACAACTTAAAACTAAGCAAATAAATTTGATTAGGTTTCTAGGTGAAAAGACCAAAGAAACTGCTTCAAACTTGCCTAGATCTATCTTTAAAATTGACAAAATTCAGCCTAGATCTAGCAAACCATGCATGCAAACTTTATATATTCAATAATGAAATACAGACTTGTTCTAACTTGTATGCAATCAAAGAAAGAAAGAGGAAATAAATTTTATCGGTTTTCTGGAGTTTCTGTCTGAGCCTGGAACTTTGGGCTATGGGGTTCTCTTGGTATGAAAAGAGGGAGCTTGATCTCAAATCCTTGGACGATGACAATGGAAGTCACCACCTGTCAATCCTCCGCCTTGAGGAACCTGTAACTGTTAATGTTTATGCCATTATTATAGTTCTTTGCATTTCAATAGATAAGAGCATCATAAGAACAAGATCACTGAGAAATACACATTCACAAGATACATAACATTTATCCTGGGAAACCCTCTAGGGGAAGAAAACCCAACAAAATCTTCCTTATCATAAATTGCTAATACAATGTTCAAGAGATAACTCAAACCAATACAGATAGTCCTCCCCAAGAGATGCGCCACTCTTTTTCTCCTCTCTCCAACTGGTAATTGCAACTTGCCTCATAAGAGAATGAGCAAGTGAGTGTGTGTTAAAGTGAGGCGCTAGCCTCCTATATATACAAGACTGGCACGTGTGAAAGGGTTTCACTGGCAGGGCCGACCTCTCACTCTGGGTGGGTAAACCCACCTTTAAATTAATTCTGGGTCTCAATAATAACTGCTGGGGCCGACTTCTTATTCTTCCTATTATAATTGTCCGATGACCAATCCGCAAAAGGGGATTTGGTCCTAATACAATTACCGACATGATTAATCCACAATGGGGATTAATCTAATGAATAAAATAACAATAATAATAAGAATACTCTTCGCAGTTACATTATTTCAACACTCCCCCTTAACAAGAAGGGTCTTCTTCAACAACATCAGGCGAGAGAGGTCTGCATCATCCGTGACATATGGAGGACAGTATCGTCAATATCATCTTGAAACATTGGCTAGCATATTTACGATTCATCGAAAGTTTTCTTCATCGACAACATCATCATTCTCGAAAGAATGCCATCATCATCTGCATCAAAATGTATTAGTAAAAAAATGATACCTCATCACAGCACTAGGTTGGCACATCACAGTACTACACTGGCTCAATGTTATAGCGGTTAAGCTGGTAGCTTAGTATCAGTCACATCTTGCTTTACGTCTAACAACGAGGTCAAAAGCAAGGAATATCATCATCTCGCTTTACGTCTAACAACTAGGTCAGAAGCGAGGAATCACAACGTCATGCTTTACGTCTAACAGTGAGGTCAGAAGCATGACTCATCTTGCTTTACGTCTAACAAGGAGGTCAGAAGCAAGGAACATCATCATCTCGCTTTACATCTAACAACGAGGTCAGAAGCGAGGAATCACAACGTCATGCTTTACGTCTAGCAGCGAGGTCAGAAGCATGACTCTTCTTGCTTTACGTCTAACAACGAGGTCAGAAGAAAGGAATCATCTTGCTTTACGTCTAACAACTAGGTCAGAAGCAAGGAACACATCAACATCTCGCTTTACATCTAACAACGAGGTCAGAAGCGAGGAATCATCTTTCTTTACGTCTAACAGCTAGGTCAGAAGCAAGGAATCCACAACGTCATGCTTTACGTCTAACAACGAGGTCAGAAGCAATGACTCATCTTGCTTTACGTCTAACAACGAGGTCAGAAGCAAGGAATACACAGCGTCATGCTTTACGTCTAACAACGAGGTCAGAAGCAATGCATCATCTTGCTTTACGTCTAACAGCGAGGTCAGAAGCAAGGAACACACGTGACAAAACATCATGCTTTATGTCTAACAGCGAGGTCAGAAGCAATGACTCATCTTGCTTTATGTCTAACAACGAGGTCAGAAGCAAGGAACACACAGCGT